>APFE030006159.1:69704-103300 GCA_000404065.3 Pinus taeda
TTTATTTAATTCTTTCCTACAATGTTTGTATTTATCCTAACTAGCAATCTTTAATGTCGTCCTTGAAAATAATTGGAATTTTAAGGTTTTTAGGAGTCATGATATTTTATCATTAACACAATTGTTAAAAAATGTTGAAAATTTACCTCGAAAAAAAAAGACACTAGCCCAACATCAACATCTTTTGTTTTTGGGGTATTTTTTGTACAAAAAAAATTGTATTTTATTGGCTTTTACTATCATTTTTAAGAAATATTGAAAATTTACACACACACACAAAAAGAAGCAATATTCGAGTATCAACATTTTTCGTTTTTAGGTTGTTTTTCATGCTTTTGGGGTTTTTTTGGCTAGAGTTATCATTTTGAGTTTACAATTCCCATTTGATAATTTACATTGTTTTGAATGAACACGAGCAGAACTATGTGACTCATAATATTGAGTTGGCAGCTATTATTCATACCTTGAAGATGTGAAGGCATTATCTTCTTGGCAAGAGGTTTATTCTGATGAGTTATCATAGTGGACTAAGGTACTTGTTTTACCAACCTAGTTTGAATTCCAAGCAAGCTAGATGGTTAGTGACTTTCAGTGAGTTTGATTTTGAGATCAGGTACATTAAAGGAAAGGAATAGGGTTACAGATGCTCTTAGAGGAGAGTGTGGGTGAATCACACTGTAGCAGTGAGCTATTATGGGACAGATTTGTAGGAATGAATCTTTCAGGAAGGAAAACATGATGACAGGAATCAGCAGTTGAGGCATAGGTTACATCAATAGGGGGAAGGTGAAGGTAATAGGTATAAGGAGTATCATCTCACAACATATGGATTGGTCAGATTCAAGAACAATATTTATGTGTTGGATGACAATGAGCTTAAGAAGTTTATCTTAAGGGAATTTCATGTCAAACCGTATTCAGGTCAGCTAGGATATCAGAAGACATTGACAAAAGTTAAGAAGTTCTTTCATTGGCTGAACTTGAAGAAAGAGGTGGTTAATTTTGTTGCTAGATGTTTGGACTGTCAGTAGGTAAAAGCAGAGTGTAAGTATCCAAGTGGTTTATTACAGCCAATTCTAATTCCATAATGGAGATGGGAGGTCATTTCCACAGACTTCATTACAATTTTGTCGAGGACACCAAAGCAGCATGATTCTATCATGTTTGTGGTTGACAAGTTAAGTAAGGTAGCTCACTTCATTGTAGTTAAGTCTACTAATTCAGCTAGTGAGGTAGCTCATATCTTCATCAGGGAGATAGTGATGTTGCATGGTGTTCCCAAGAAGATTATATCAAACAGAGACGACAATTTCACTTCTAGGTTTTGGAAGGAGTTGTTTACAGGTTTGGGGATAGAGTTAGCTTTCAGTACAACTTATCATCCATAGATAGATGTGCAGACAGAAAGGGTCAACAAGATTCTTGAGGACATGTTGATGATATATGTCATGCATTAGCAGAAGAAGTGGGAAGAGTATCTTCCACTGGTAGAGTTTGTGTATAATAATGGGTGTTAGGAGTCCTTCAATATGAGTCCATTCAAGGTTATTTATGGGTGGAGTTTTAATAATCCTATTAGTTGGAGTGATCCAGTGAACAAGGTGTTAATTGGACCGGATATGTTGGCATAGATGGAATAGGAAATGCAAGTTGTTAAGAGGAATTTGAAGGTAGCACAGGACAGGAAGAATATTTATGTAGACCAGCACAAAGTATTCAAGGAGTTTCATGTTGGGAAGAATGTGTACTCGCGCATCAAGCCCAAGAGGAGATCCTTGAGGATTGGATCATGTGCCAAGCTGTAAACTCAGTATTGTGGCCCTTTTGAGACCCTTAAGAGGATTGGACTAGTGGCCTATAGACTTGCACTGCCTGCAGCGATGAAAGTCCATGATATTTTCTATGTTTCATTTCTTAAGAGATATGTGCAGGATGTTGATAATGTGATTGGCTGGTCTTTATTGCAAGTGGAACCAGGGGAGAATTCCATCTAGAACCACAATGCATATTGCAGTGGAAAAAACTCATGCTCTAGAACCGAGCAATAGAGCGAGTTGAAGTGCAGTGGAAGCACTTTAGGCTAGATGAAGCTACATGGGAGATGACTTATCAGATGTGGGCCTTATATCCTTCATTATTTGTTGGTTCAAGCAAATGATTTTTTGGTATGTATATGGATGTTGTTATAGATACTACATTGAATTGTGTTATAAATCTCCAATGAGGAATATGTTTTCTTTGTTTTCAACAAGATGTCATTGTAAATATTGTATTGAGCTATGATATAAAGCTCCACAGACAGTATGTTTTGTTTTCAGTGGTTTTTTGGCCATAGGTGTCATAGAACATAAAGAACAATGTTCTCTTAAGGGGGAGGAGTTTGTAACAACCTTGGGTTAAAGTTTCGTGTAATAAAGGATAATAAAGGAAAAATAAGACCAAGGTAATGGGACACATATTCCAAGTTGAATGTTGGGAAAACACTATAGTGGGCATCACTTTTGGTTTATTAATGGCTATGGAAATTCGCAAAGACATTAGCAAAGGCAAGGAGGCAATAATTGGCATTTATTTATGATAAATAAAGGAAAATAGGAGAACATAAAGTTGATGCGACACATATTTACATGCTAAGGAAATTAGAAGGAAAATGAAGAAAAAGGAGACATCAATAATAAAAAGGCATCAGATATTCAATTCAAAGCTTTTGTTGGTTTAGCCTTTTGTTAGTTTTGGCTTGGATCAGTGAGAGAGAGAGAGAGAGGGATCAGTGAGAGAGAGAGAGAGAGCTCAAAGAGGAGAAAGCAAGCAAAGACAAGTAAAGGAAAGAAAATGAAAGCAAAAGAACGTAAAGAGAAGGTTGGATCACCAACTTCAGTAGGAAGATTTCGCAAGTAACAGGTTGCATGTGTGATTTCCTAACTGAGGTGTGAATTTATGGTACATGCATTTGTTTATTTGGTTCTTTTGTTTCAATTGGCATGGGTTTTGTCATGTTTTACAGTCATTTTAGCCTTGCCTTTCCATTGCTTGGATAGTCATGGTGTGATGGGGTTCATTTATTGGTTGACCTTTCGATTGCTGCAAAGTATTGGAACCAGGTGAGGTGGTCTCAGGAAAATTCCCAAGGGTTAGGGGTGTAGATGGTTTTATCTGGGAAGCCCTTGACAAGTTGGTGGAGATAGGAAAATTCCTCAAGGTATGGTGAAGAAATTCTGAGGCATCCAAGCTTGGTTTGGTTTTGTGATTTCGAGACTGTTTTAGGTGAGATCATGGTAGTTTGAAGGTGGAGGTGGTTTAACGTCTCAATTCCCTTGGTTTTTTATGTCTTGGTTTATCCCATGATGTTATCGAAAAATTTTACCAAAGAAAGCTTCGTACTTTTAACCTAGTAGATCATAGAATGATCTACCCAGATTTATGTGTGATAATGAAAAATATAAAAAATTCAAACCCCAATCCTTTTCTATACAAGAAAATACAATCAACCTTACACATGATAAGATGGAGATCAAAAGTTGAAACCTAGTATCCTCACAGATCAGTGAAGTCTCTTGAATCCAATGTAGAGGAAGCATACTTACACTTGAATATCTCATCCCACCTACAATAAAATAAGACCCTACACACAAAACCACCAAACAAGCAAACAATGGCCTTTTCACAGATGGTCTATCAACTTAAAACCAACATATGCAAGCATAAAACATATTAAAAACATGGATATATAAAAGGAACAAGTATATATTAATAAAAAATGAAATTACAACAAATGTATACCTTCCAGCAAAGGAGATCCTCTTCTCAAGATTGAAGCATGGTCTCCTCTCCCAATACAACAAAGCTCTTGCACTATAGTTTTGATACTCACTCTAACCCCCTTTCCTCTTGGTGAGATTATATAGACTCATTCTATCCTCTAGGAGAATGTATGTAAACACCTAGGGGCTTGAGAATTTAGGAAACTTATATAATAATGGACCCCTAACCAACTCATACACAAGTGGGTCAAGTTGATCTCCTTGGGAATGACAAACTGTAAAAACCTTTTTCACAATTATGAGATTTTTCTCAATTATCTCAATTATGAAATCATTATTATCTCATAATTATAATATTTTTTCAAATTAATTGTGATAAATAACTCAATCATGTAATTCGACCATTTTATCATGGGTTAAATCTCACATAAGTAAAACAAAAGGTGAAAAGGGATTCATTTTAGCCAAACATCTGAGGTAAGTTGATATTGGTTTTCTCACACTATAAGGGAGTGGAAAATAGAGTTATAACACATGAGATCCCACATTCATGCTTGGAATATGGCATAGGGATGATTGGCTGAAAGAAAGATTTGGTTCAACCCAATCTATAGTTGGGTGGTACATGGAAGTCCCTGACTTGGTTGGCTTTTGCATAATTTAATGAGAGTTATTTTCCTATTGTGATTTATGAGTACTTGTACTTGTTATTATGACGATTTAATGGTTGTTTTGTCATGGTTAATATTTTGGTTATATGTTGGGTATAAGCATGATTTATGATATGTTCTATCTATGGCTCTTGTTATGCTTTGATAAGTTATTGAATGGTTGATGAATGCATGGACTAACTAGTGGTCTTGCAACTACTTGATAGGGAATTAGACCTTCTCGATGGTTTTTATCTGAGTTATGGATATTTACACTCATATATCCATTCATGACTTGTAGCTTACATGTTTACCATATATTTAACGAAATTCCTAGTGTGTTATAGGCAGTTTAGGTCAAGTTTTTTATTCAAGTTTGAAGGTTTAGCATTGTTGCTCTGCCAAATGTGATTCTGGAAAGTTACAGGAAGTTATGGGAAGTGGTTTGGAGGCTAACCTAGAAAAGTGGTTCAGATCTCAAGAGTACAAGCACTGAATCGAGGAATTTAGGTCATAACTACATGGAGGCAAGCCTATGTGTGTGGTTGGAGGCCTATAACCGCACTCTTGATTTGTTGTGAACACATTTGGGGTGTTAAGTTGGTGAAAAAGGGGTCCAGCTCAGGGATTGACCATCTGGGTTGGTTTGCAACCTTCTGAATGGTTTGGGGTCTCTGAGGGGTGTCAGTAAAGTTGTCACTTTTCCGACCCCACTTCCATAACTCAAACTTGGAGGTCGGGTCATGTCATATTAGCACTCTACTTCATATTTACTTGGAGGGCTTGTAAAAGAGGGTAAATGTGGGGGGTGTCATGTTACAGGATACATGTTGCTAGCCATCTAGTGGAGGTAGTGATAAATTTTAATGTGGAGGTTGACACATTAGGTGCATGTAGTAGCCCTTTCTTTTCCCTTGTTGGTATTCCTAGCAATCTATTACATGCAAGCAGTTTTAGAGGATAAGGGTTTCCCGAAGTCTTCGGTTACTGGTATTTTGGGTCATGGGTTCTTTGGCTAACAAAGGGGGGGGGGGGGGGGGGGGGAAGGGTGTCCTTGGGAACATATTTGGTTTCTAGAAGTTGAATGGGGTTTTAGGAGGGGAGGGATAAATACCAGTTTCCAATTTGGAAAGCATTGTCACTACAGGCGTTATTTCGCAGCAGGGCAATCGGGGACTGCTCTCTGTAGCATATATTTCCTTGGAGAGAGCACTACCGGAGTCATGGGTAGGAAGGGAAGAGGGAGCTTCTCCTGATCAAGTTCTCTCACAAGATGGCAGTGTAGAGGATGGTGTTGTGGAGGAAGGGAGAGGTACTGAAGAGTTTGGGGGAGCGATTCAAGGTTTAGTATAGAAAAATAAAAACCCTAAAAAGAAACATAAGGGCCTGAAGAGCGAAAGAAGATCCATTAAGTACAACTTCTATGTAGCGGAAGACGTGGAGATGGCTCAGGCTTGCAATTTAGCTAAAACATTACTTGCTTAGAGGTCATGTAAAATATTGTTCAGTGTGGAAACCCTAGAAGGATGAAAGGATACAAACATCAACAACAGGGTTTTGCCCCGCGCGCCCCCCCCCCCCCCCCACCCCTAGAGATTCAATTGCTTGCAAAGGGTTTCCAAATGATCATTCAGTCACAGGTGGATGTTGAAGTTGTTTTCAATGAGGTATGGTTTATCGATTACACTCCAGTTGCCTTTAAATTTTGGAATCCTTTATTTGATGCATGTTGTGAAATAATGGATGTGATGTCAGTCTAGGTCTGAATTCTAGGTCTTCCGATTCATATGTGAAATTAGTGAAGTTTTATGAATATTGGAAACACCTTGGGGAAATTTTTAGGAGCATATTACTCATATAAAGAGACCAAGGATTGGTCAGTGACAAGAATTTTGGTTAGTATGGACCTGAGATCAAAGTTATAACAAACAATGAACATAGGAAAAGATAAGGAATGGTTGTGGATATTGACTACAAAGGTATACCTTTTCGATCCAATAGGTGCCACAAATATGGAAACCTTTTGGAAAATTGTACAATGCCCTTCAAATCAAAAGAGTTCCAGTTGAGATCTAATAAAAAATAGAGGAAGGTTGGGGGGTGAACACCTTGGGCTCAACAACATAGATTGTGGGAAAGATCCCAAAGGATCCATTGGTGGCCTCAGTAGGGGTCCAAATAAAGCTTGTAGAAAATGGAGGATGGCTTGGGAATGAAGGTTTTGTATCCACTAGTGATGTGGGGTTTGTTTTGGTTAGAGGGAGTGGATTGGATGTAGGAGGACAACAGGTTGGGGTTGAGAATGGTGTTGGGGTATAGAGGTATAAGTGGTTTTAGTGAAACCTTCAAAGGCCCTAGACCAGTTGTTGTAGATTGAGGAACTTGTGGATTTGGCATGACATCTGAAAAAGGATATCATCCTAAAGGGTACTTCTCTTCCCATCCACTCTATTCCTTTATTTACTTGTCCTCTTTTAGCTTTGGAGCATCATTAGGATAAGTTATGTAATGAATGGAAGTTGGATTCTATACAGAATCTTATCACATATTTGTCCTTAGGTCAAGTCCCTTGTACCCTATCGAATATTATGGGAGGGCCCTCATCACCCTCGATTTCCTTTGACTCAACCTTCTTGGAAGATGAAGGTATTCATTTTGTCTACTACAACCTCAGATCGAGGTAGATTTCCCCAATCCCAGTTGATCACATGGGTGGCTTAGGAAATCTCTCAGCCTCTAGTGGCTTTGGGAGAGGTCGGGGTAGGAAATCACATATTTATCTTGCAAAATCTCGGGTCGGGGAGGATTTGGCTGAGGGCAAACAATCATCAATTAATCAGGCCCTTAGAGCATTGAAGGCCCGTGAATTTTCTTCCCAATGAAAGTGCTCACCTTCAATTACTGAGGGCTAGAAAGAAGCCCAAAAAGGCTTTCGTTTAAAAGAATGATTCAAGTAGAAGGTCCACAAGTTGTGTTTCTTAAGAAAAATCTAGGGGAAGGGATTCCATAGTTGATTTCCTAGAGCATTCTTTACCTTTTTGTAATTTTATCAGTTTGGTTGTTCGTGGAAGATCTAGGGGTCTAGCTTTAGGGTGGGATTCCCACAAAATCAATGTTCAAAATACCTGGAGTGCTCCCTATGGCCTAGAGATGGAATAATATTCCTTGAAACTAGACTCTACTTATACCTTTTTTAATATATATGGTCTACATGAAGAAAGGATATGTTTTTGGATGAAGTTGTTTGAGAAGTTAGTGTTCAAGCGAGAAAATCTAATCTTAGGTGGAGACCTAAATTTCTTGTTGGGTGTGGTAGAGTCCTGGGGATCAAGGGCTAGGCTAGACGTTCTTTCGTACTTTTTCTCCCATGATCTATATTTGTGCAAGCATGTTCATGTTTAGCCTATCCATCTCAAGCCTACCTAGTGAAATCATAGGGTAGGAGAGGTATAGAGTGGCAAAGCATATTGATTGATTCTTGGTGGCAGAGGCCTGGATCCAAAATTTCAGGGTTATAAGGCAACAGATTGGTGTGGGAGGGGTCTCTTATCACTCTCTAATTCTTCTGGAAGTTAAGGGACAATCACAAAAACCTATTAACCCATTCAAGATGAATGTGGAATGGATGAAAGATGAAAATTTCAAACAATTGGTCTCCACAAATTGTAGACACTATGAACAAGGAAATGGTATTTCAATAGCTCAACATTTTGTGGATAATTTAAAGAGGTTAAAGGTGTCGTCAAAGGAGTGGGAAGTAGAGAAAAAACACAGAGAGAATGAGGAACTCTTTAACATTGAACAACAGTTGGGACTAGCCTCTAATTCATCAGAGGAGGGTTTTAGGGATCAGGCCTCTAGGAAGGAGCTAGTTAGACTGCTCACAAGGCAAAAGGATATCATTACTTCTTGGGAGGCGAAATGGAGATTAAGGAGCATAGAAATATGGATGGAAAAGGGTGATGAAAATACCAAGTTCTTTTAGGCCTACGTGAAGAGGCAGAAAATAGTAAATATAATATGGAAATTAAATGACCACTTAGGGAGAGAGATCACCAGTTTTGATGCAATGGCAGACCTAGGAAGGAACAATTTTGAAAACCTATTCAAAGCACTGAGGGGCATCACCATTTCATTCAAGGTGGCTTATTATTACACAATATTTGTGGAAGTAGAGGATAACCAAAATCTAATGGCGGAAGTGACTGAAGAAGAAATAAAAAAATTTCTATCAAGTTTCTGAAAAGACAAAAGTCCAAGGCTGGACGGGTGGAATGTGGAATTTTTCAGTGGCTTCTTTGAATTGTTGGATGATGATTTATAGAAAGTGGGCAATGAATCCAGAAGGGAGAGTAGAATTATCCCAGCCTTAAAGTCAACCTTCATTGCATTAATTCTGAAAGAAGATAACCCATCCTCCTTTGATGTGTTCAAGCCCATTTCACTATGCAACTATATATACAAAATTATCTCAAAGGTGATAGCTTAGAGAATTAAACATATTCTCTCAAAATCTATATCCATTGAAAATTTTGGATTATTGGAAGGAAGGTAAATCCATGAGGCGATAGGGGTGGCACAAGGAGGTCTCCACAGTATTAAAAACCAAAAGCTAAAAGGTGCAATCTTCAAAATTGATCTCTCAAAGGCATACGACTGTGTTAACTAGATTTTTATCCACCTTCTTCTTACACATGTGGGGTTTGAGGTCCCCTTGATCAATTGGATTATGAATTGCCTATAGATAGTGTCCTTTTTCATCCTCATTAATGGTGCAGCATCTCATTTTTTCAAAGTTGAATGGGACCTCCGACAAGGATGTCCCTTGTCACCTCTCCTTTTCCTCATTGTGGCAGAAGGTATTAGCCAGATGTTAAAAGATTCCAAGCAAAGAGGTGAATTTAAATGTGGAAGTGTCACCATAACTCTTATTATTACTCATTTTCTGTTCGTTGATGACATACTAATCTTTTTTGATGGATCTAGAAGGGATGTCCAAACTCTCCATGATGTCCTTGATCTCTTTTGTATTGTTGCTAGGATGGTAATAAATTAAGTAAAATCCTCTATTACTACTCACAATTTGGACTTGTAGTAGGTTAATTTTATCAATATGTTCTTTCATTTTGAGATCCTGAATTTTGACTCTAGTCTTAAATACCTTGGGTTCCACTTAAAACTAAATTGTTACAAAATTGAAGACTAGTTTTGGCTATTAGAAAAATGGAAAAGAGGTTGTCCTGATGGAGTCATAGATGGTTGTCTAGAGCGCTGGTCATCTACTGCTTGTTAAATCTATGTTGGAAGTGATTCCATTATATTGGATGTCATTGGCATGGATTCCAAAGGGAATTTTGGAAAAAGCTAGGTGGATTTATTTTGAATTTCTTTGGGATGGCATTGAGGAGGCTTTTTTACTCCGATGGGTTATATGGTTAAGAATTGCAATTTCAAAATTCCTAGGGGGTTGGGGCTTAAAAAATATCATCCTATTCTCCAAAAGTCTATCAACAAAAGTGGGATGTCAACTTCTCACTACCACCATCTTGTAGACAAAGCTTCTTATCCAAAAGTATATAAGGCCATAATCACTAGAGAACTGAAGTAGGAGACATAACATATATAGAGGTAATATTTCATCAATGTGGAGGGAAATTTTAAATTCTTTTGATTTAATTACTTCTAGTCTGGCTTGGAAATTTGGGGATAGACACAAGGTCATATAGGGTTTTGATCCCTGGTCAAGCAGTGGGGGGAACCATTTACTTTCTCAAAATCTTATTGTTCAATTAAGGGATTAAGGTATACTGGACTCTACCATATTGGGAACCCGAAGGAAACAAATTTATGTAGACAAGGTTGACTTGACATGGATGCCTTAAACATTCCTAAAGGTCTTTAAGAAGAATGGAGAAGGTACCTGAGTGCCTCGTCGAGGGATCATATCATACTTAATGATCAAGAGGATGAATTGGTGTGGGCATCCTCCCCTTTGGGCATCTACACTCCAAAATTGGGTTATATTTTCCTAAATGTCTAAGCACAATTGGTAGAGGCAGAGTGGTGGTGCAGAGTGATTTGGAAGGAAAAATTTCCTTAGAAGGCGAAGTTTTTGGGTTAGTGCATCATCGTGAAAAAGGTCCCAACGTGGGAGGTGTTGTAGCGAAGATATGCCATTGGCCCAGGATGGTGCTCCTTATGCAAAGGGGAAAACAAATCAATGTATTACCTTTTTGTAATCTGTCCATTCATTCAATAGATCTGGAATGAATGCAAAGTCGTTTTGGCGATGCAATGCAGCTGAGAGGGTCATACTTTCGCTGCCTCTTGGTTAAGCTAGACACAAGATCGAGTGAACATAATCATAAAGTATCTTCCTCTCATCATTTTTTGGGGTGTTTGGATCACTATAAATAGAGAGATATTTCGGGGGCTTCCCTCCTACCCTAAGATCCTGGTAGTGGAGGGCCTTGTTATCCTTAAATATTTTCCCCAAATTAAAGACATGCTAGTGATCAAGGATGTCCCTGAAATGACTCCCAACACTACTATTCCATGGGGTTTTTTTGACAGGGCTTCCCAAGATGATGGGAACTTAGTTGGTGGGGGTTGTATACTCAATTTGTCGAAAAAACATGCTTACCATGTCAAAATAGGTTTGGGTTCAGGTACAAACAATTGGGCAGAAACACTAGCCTGTAGATCATTAGCTGCTTTTGCTATTGGGATGTGATGTGACAAGATTTAATTTTTTTGCAACTCCCTTTTGGTGGTTATATGGGTCAACAATGTACAACAATGTATAGATATCCATTTGGTTAATATCGTGGAGGACATTCACAGACTAAATCTTTATTTCCAACATTTCTTTTGCAGGCACATCTTCAAAACAAGGAACTAGGATGCAGACAGGTTATCTAAGGCAAAGACTCTCCTGGATAGCGGGCTATGGCAGGTGACTGTCATTCAGGGATAGGACAAATCTAAATACTATTACATGCCATACATGGATGAGATGCAGGTTTTTTTGAGACATGGAACAACCTATGTCTAATTTTATATCTTTGGGCTTATGTGTTCTTATGACACAGGTTTCTAGACACTACGATTTTTTGGAGCATTATATTTAGTACACTGTGAGTTTTTTCTCTTTTCTCTCTATCATCAGAGGGAGGATTCGATTTCAGATTATGTAGTTACATCTTATGTGTTATTGCTGGGAACTTTTCTTCGTTCTAAAGCTTTAATTTTGATAGTTTTTTTTAACTATTTTATAGACTGGTGTTTTGTATTTAACATGATGTATGTTAAATTTGTTGTCAGTGTTGGTGGTGGATACACCTTGATGAATGTGCCAACTTCCTTGGTGTATATGAAAACTGTAATTTTGTTTGAAATTAATAAAATTATGGTTTTTTCTGTGGGAAAAAAAAATAGAAGTACCTGAAAATACAATCTTAAATTTGGATACCAAGATCTGTATTTTTAGTGAATTACTCTAACAATCCTCCTAAGATCATTTGCTAGAAAATAAAATATATGTAATAGTGTAAGATTTGATTCTACAACAGAGATTGGACCTCGAAAGGAAAACCTCCAAAGCTCATATTCCTCTCAACCTACAGCGAACTTCATCTCTACAATAGTATAAAGAGTCACCCTCTTCCAACTAAAAGGAACCATGATCCCTTCTTCAAAAACTTATTTATAATTACAAAATGAAACCCCCAAAAAGGAGAGTTGTTGAAAGATGACTGAGATCTCTAATTTTATATGGAAAAATCCCCATTTTCTTCTTGCTAGTGCATTTCTATTGCTCCAAAAAAAAAATCCCTAATCTTCCAACCAACTCTGCAAAAAATGAAGTAAGAACATAATTAAAAGCTAATTAAATTTACACACAAAATTGAAAATACAAAACTAGCACAATAAATTCCTAAATTAAAATTAAAATTAGTAAACCAAATAAATGATGATCTATGTTTTTGATTGCTCTATGTAGATAATTACATGGCACATTAAGTAGTCCTGAACGAATTTACAACAACAAGAGGCTTCATGCCAATGAAAACCTTTTAAGACACTCTAGAAAATTAATTTTTTGTTGCAAATTTTGATATTTTACTTCTACTATTTTTTTTGGAGTATTGAATGACCAATTCTCATCAAGCAAATACTCATACATCCTTCTCCTCAAAAGCAACTTTCCAATGAGCTCAAATTTTCCTCATTTAGTTGAGTAAAACTCAAAATATCGCCTCTTAAAATTCGTTGACAAAAAATATTAACTTGCTAAGAAAATTTAAACTTAACAAATTTTTTATTTAATATTTTATTTTAATAAAATTAAAAAATATATATTTTAAAAACTAAAAAAAATATTACACAAAAAACAATAAAATATAAAAAATAAAAATTAGATTATAATAAATATATAAAAACACAAACATTATTAAAATAAACATTAAATTAAATTAAACTGTTGAACTTACCAACACTCAACACTCGTATATTAAGCTCCTTCCCCTGTGTTACATTATATGATTTCCCTTCGAAGCCTCCCAAGTCACTCCGGGTTGATTTTCTCACAATATTTCATGTGAGGCACAACGAAAATATCCGAGTCGGGGAAGAATGTTCTTTCTTTTCTTTTTTGTATTTTGAATTATATACTTTTGATGGTTATATATGAGATTTCAGTTAATTGTTAAATCTATTTACAATAATTTATATATATATATACATATATATATGCATATAAGGTGCTTGAATCTAAAAAGAAATATTAAATTAATAAAAAATTAATTAATAACTAATATGATTAATTAAATTATTATATTTACAAATTGTTGGCGGTGCTGGAAATTTGTTAACTAAGGGGTCTCTCTCATGTGAAGTTCCAATTAGACCTCGTGCCATTTGAAGTGAGCCTCATCCAGAGTATCAACCCGACCACCATAACTCTAAGGTTATCCTTAGCTGCAATGAATAACATAAGAGAGTATGCACATAACCTTTGAAAACAACAAATAAGATGACATTGTGAAACACCAATTGCAATGTGTAAAAGGAGACATTCACGAGGGGGAAGTAAGAGTGAGTCTATAGAAGGAAACTAATAGTACTATCCTAAGAGAGGCAAATGGGAGCATGAAAAGATCGGTTAGTTATCTAGCGTAGTTCACATAGACACAATGATCATTAAAGCAAATACAACACACATTCAACAAGATAAGTACCAAAGCCACCAAAATAGTTCAATTTCCTTAGTACATGTGAACAAAACACATACCACAAACATATAAAGAATAATATTACTACATTCGTGATACATTCATGAAAATGTGTTGGCTCATGATGAAAATGATAAAATGGACTTCATGATGAGATGGCAATGCCAAGATGTTCCTCTTTTTGCTTTGTCTTCAATCTTTGGGAGAGATTTGTTCAGTACTTCATCTTCATGAAAGATCTGCTTTCTTCTTCATCTTCACCCTCCAAAGGGTCTTGAATCAGTATGGAGTCTTCACGCAATCCTGATCTTTGATATTTTGTCGTAAGCTAATGTCCCTTCATCTTCTTACTTGATGACTCCTTCATGGTTCTCTCTTCACAAGTATCTTCTCATATGTTCTCCTTCGCATCCTCCTTTAACATCATCCTATCATGTTAAGATACAGTGCTTGCATATGAAATTCACTCATGATAAGATGATATCGATCTAGAAATATCCTAGTCTAACTCTCTTCATGCAATGCACTGGTTGATCTGGAACAAGGTATCGGGTTGAGGAGGAAGCTCACGGATTGTGTAGTGCACAATTCTAAGAGGTAAGAGTAAGGCTCTAGTGATTGTGACAGCACAATGCGCAACATTTGGGGGTCATAGAAGGTAGATTGCACAATTGATGGATTCAAGGAGACAATAATGAGGGCTTTCTCACTAAAACTACACAATGCACAGTTGTGGGAGACAGAGGTTGAGGACTGCCCAGTTGGGTAACTCAGTGAGATAGTGAGGAAGGCTTGCTCACTATGATTGCGAAATTCGTAGTGTAGGGAGGCCAATGACTAAATATTGCGCAATTGAGCAAGCCAAAGAGATAGACATGAAGGACTTGCTCACTGAGATTGTGAAATGCGCAATTCAAAGGAGAGACTGGGCCACTAGATTGTGTAGGCACATAGTTTAGAGAGATAGACTGCTGACTGAAATTACATAATGCGCAGTGAAAACCTAACTGGAAGACAAGATTACACAATTCTAAGGGGTTGGAGGCAGCAATTGAGTAATGTGGCTGCACAATGCACTTTCCTTGGAGGCAGTGAATGTTCATTGTGCAGTTCAAAGAGGCAAGGATGCATGACTGAAACTTACAACTATGTAATGCATAGTTCAGTGGGGAAGAGAGGGTCTAGGTTGGTCAGGATTAAAATATTTGGGAATTTGACTAAGTGTGGGAATAGTGAGACAAAGATGAAACCAAGGTAGGACTTGAACATGATCACACACTCAAAATAATCGACCACACAATATTGAACACTCAACACTTAGAATCAAGATGATTCCTTTAATGCAATGACAAAACAACATTCTCCTCCAAGTGTGACACTTATGATACACTTTGCGACTATAGTGACGACACCAATACATCAGTGCATAAAAATTGGGGAATGTGTCTAATGCATGTATTTATGATAGATGGAACACAATAGTGTAGGAGAATGCATCAAAAGTAACCTTCAAGAATGTAATAATGACTTCCTTTGACTGGATGCGACACTTCCCTAACCAAAAGACGACACTTGTGAAAGTAAGAGAAAAGTGCAAACAACACTTGCAAAGGCTTAAAGAAAGTAAAAGCGACACATTCTAGAGCGAAGATAACATGAAAATGACACTTCTTAAAGTAGAAGAAAACAAAAACAATAGTCGTGAACGTGAAAGCAACACTTGCGAAAACAAAGGTGCGTCAAAACAACAATTGAGAAAACTCACCAAAATAGAAGTACAATAACAATCAAAGTGAGGAATACTTTCAATGGAGAGTGTGCACTGACTACTGAAAGATGATGTGCATTACACTGTGCTTATGGATTGCTCAATTACTATCACTAGTAATTACGCAAGCCTTACCTTCAAAGTTGTGCAATGCCTATATGAGCTTGCATAGAAAGATGTGTATTTGTAAATTCATCAAAGACAAAACATGTGTGAGCGAGTGACTTTGACATGTAGAAGAAAACTTAATACTTTGAGAAACATTAGACAAGCATGAAGTGACC
This sequence comes from Pinus taeda, assembly GCA_000404065.3. Lineage (NCBI taxonomy): Eukaryota > Viridiplantae > Streptophyta > Pinopsida > Pinales > Pinaceae > Pinus > Pinus taeda. The sequence continues at coordinate 85,401 of APFE030006159.1, forward strand.
ATGGAATGACAGACCGCAAGATCCTTAGTAGGCTCCAAAATTCAAGTGTGAACAAAATTTTTGAGGGTGTTTGTTGCAATGACAACACAAACTAATTAACGTAATTAAATAAATTATTAGCCCCGAGGTTTAGCTCAATTAGCTGAGTTCCTATCGCTAAATCACCTCGCTAATGGGAGGTCATGGGGGCAATTCTCCTCAACACCCTCAAGGTTAGGCTCTACTAATAAGTCGGTGGGTTCCTCGGAAAAAAAGAACAACAACAACTTAATTAACTAAATTATGATTTAACTAATTAATCAAAATTGTATAATTAAACTATATAATCATATCAAAATTAATTTTATTTACAAACTATAAAAACATAATAAAATACATATTTACATATTTTATGCCCAGGCAATGAAATTGACCCCATAATTTTTATTGGGAGGTGTTATGGCCGCAATAGACTCATGTGCACATAAGTTTATTAAGGTCCACTCTCATATCCTTCAACTTTAAAAATCCATGTGCACATAAGTCATGGATCAAATCTCACCCTCATGTCTTTCACTTTTAAATCCCCAAGAATTAATTCAATCGATTGAACCATTTTCCAAATATAGTCTCCTCCCACATCCTTCACTTTTAAAAACTCATACACATATAAGTGAATCAAATCCCACATCCATGTCCTTCACTTTTAAATTCACAAGGATTAATTCAATAGTTGAATTATACACCAAATACAACTCACCTCCATACATTTCAATTTAAAACTTATAAAAAAATAAGTGTATCAAAACCAACCCACGTCCTTTACTTTAAACCAAAAAATATAGTTTATCACTTAAACCATTTACCAAAAACATATTAACTATATAGAAAGAAAGATGATAAATTATTAATTCAAATCCAATGGAAACCCTTAAAATTCTACCATATAAATTTAAATTTATACAACTTATAATATATATATTATATATATATATATATATATATATATATATATATATATATAAATTATATAATTATATATAATATTATTAATATAATGAACTTTAAAGAATGTTCAATGATATTGATCATTTTCATATTTATATTAACAATTATATAGATCTATATTAACTTTACATCTATCATGAGTAAAGAGGGATCAAATCCCTTAAAGTGCAAACATTTTCTCGAGTTTTTTTAACTTAATTTGAGAAAATTTTCACCTCAAGAGATTTGATTCCTATGGACAATCAATAATTAGATTTAACATGGATCTACCCTAGCTATATTACACCTAGCTTAGATCCATCTTAATCCCATATCCATCAAGTGCCAAGAGGGATCACATTATCGAGGTGTCAATCTCTTTTTGACTGTAAGAAAGGTTTTCACCTAAAATATTTGATCCCTCTTGTCACTTGATAGATACGAGATTAACATGGATCTAGGTTGGTTTATATTAAATTAAAATTTGTTGTAATATAATTTTAATATTGAATAATTAATATTAGTTTTCTTTTATTTATCTTAAATTGCAACTATTTAATAAAAGAAGATTTTTAACTTTTCATTTTAAAATAAATTCATTTTCTATTTTTATGACTTATATTTTTATAATTATATATTTTTAATTGCGCCAACTTTATTATTATTATTATTAACTAGAACAAGAAATTTGTTTTTTTTTTTAAATATGCATGATTAGTGCAGTGGGTACATTAAGACAAGGTTGAATTAAGTAGTCTATTGGAAAGCATTCTTAGCCAAAAAGTAGTTGATTCCTCAAAATTTCTAATGTCTTGTATATCTAAATTATTATGTCAGTAGGGGGAGTATACAATAAAATACATTCAAAATTTTACAATACTTGCAAAGCATATTGATTCATTTGGGAAGGGGAACCATTCCTGAAACCTGTGCGCCCAAACTAGAAAGGATGGGGGAGTATTTAAGTCTAGAAGCTTTTGTGCACTAGAGTTGTTGGATGAGAAGTGTTCCATATTGGTCCTATTGAGTTTTAGTTGTAATTATTCCACTTGCTAATGGAGATTGGTTACCTCATCTTCAACTCTCTACATGGTGGTTATTTGTTCAACTAACAAGTCCATACATGTTGTTACGCTAGCTATAATCTGGATAACTCATATTTACATATTTTGATCATAATCCTATAGCATGGAAGAGTGATCCATTAATTGTTCTAACTCCTCCCTAAAAGGTACCATAATTGCTTCTCTGAGTCTATCCCAAACCCAATCAAAGGATAAAGAGTAGAATTAATCCATTAAAGACTCAAACTCCAATTTTTTAGTCACCCAAACACAAATTTTTTGTCCCATAAAACAAAGCGCCTTTATAATCAACTGGACTATTAACTGCCTCAGCACGACAACTATCTATATCATTATCCAAATTATCATAATTTGAAGCCCAATACTAGCCTTATTACACCAAATGCCCCTATAAAGATAAGAGGATTCACTTGAAAGGGTAAGTACTCATTCCAGGAGAAGCATATCACGAATTTACCTTTAGTATCAATGAACAACGAGAGATTTTTAGAGTATGGGTGAGCTCGGACACTGATCTTCCCCCTTATGTCACATGGAGCCCAATTACAACGTCCAAATAATTCACTACCACCCCCAACACTTGGATAATTAGACCAATTATTTGAATACCCACTCTATCTATTTGCTTATTTTGACCAACTCTAATACATTACTAGGACTGCACCAGATGCCCCTAAAAAATATAGTAGGATTCACCTAAAAGGATAAATATTGAATTCAAGAGGAGCATCTCATGAGTTTACCTTCAAATGAACTAACAATGGTAGTGATTTAGATTATGTGTGAGCTGAGAGACCACTTTTCCCCCTTATGTCACATGTAATCCAGTTATACCCTTTGACTAGTTTACTGCCACCTCCAACACTAGAGAATTGGACTAGATATTTGGATACTTCTTCTAGCCATTTACATATTCCGAACAACACTAATAAATTACTGGGAGCATTCAAATTTAAGAGAGAGAGAAGTTTCCTTTTCCTTGAGACTCCCCTATTTGTCTTAGATTAAAATTGACCCAATTGTAACCTCCAAAACTCTCAATACAATCCCCAATACCATAACTCTTACATGAGGCTCCAAAAATCAAATTTAACCATGTGTCTTCTCAACCAGAATAGAAACAAATGCAAAGAAAAAGACTGCAAATGATAAAAATCAAAATTCACCCTTAGCTCGCCACCTTGCATACAAATTTCCAACTTAAAGTGTCTCCATATAAGTTAACCATCTCCTTACCCTCCAAGATTTATAGAATTTATGCCTAGCTCATCACTTTCTTGCATGACTACAAGTACACTCCTAATGTTCAACCAACATGTTATTTGTTATCTGAATTACATCACCCAGATTTTCATCACATGGGAGTGGTCCACCTAGATTGAGCCATAAACCTAGAAACATGGTGCCATTAAAACTCGTTATCCCATTTGCTTTGTCAAAGTATAGAAGTGCCTCCAATATCTCATGTCTTTTGAACGCTATCATTATCTCACACATCAATTGAACTAGGTAAGGATCAAAACCCATCTCCAAACAATATATCCTACACTTGCACCAAAATAACATTTGAGTCAGAGGCTTGTCCTTTCCCAATAGAACTTCCTATTTCATAATAGCCCATGCATGGCCCAACCTTTATTTGGGTGCCACATGGCACACTAAACCATTTGAAATTTTCCCATCAAATCCCATGGAAGGGACTTTAAGACTTGGACTTCATTTATTCTTAGTGTTGCTTGTGCTAACGAGGTTTCAACTTTAGCCAGGGAGTCAACTAAAGAATTATGTTGCCTCAATATATGAGGAATATTATAATAATTTAATGTTTTCAAGGTCCTCCAAATCTTCTAAAGGATTGCCTTTAAGCCCAAATATTTTGGGAGGGTCTCCTTAATTAAACTATGAATAATGATTTATGAATCTCTGACAAGCAAAAGACCACTAATTTGTTTTTCCTGAGAAAGTATTAAGCCCTTAAGAAGGGAGTAGGTTTCAACATTATTATTAGATCGATGTCCTAGGCCCCATGAGAAGGTTAATTCTATTGCCTCATCGAGGCAGAATATAGCCCCTCCTACTCCTGCCACCCCTATTATTATTAATATTATTATTTTTTATTGAATCACATTATATTTTTTTAATTATTTTTTGATTTAATGTTTCACAGTGCCTCTAGACACAACCAATATGAAGATGATAAAGTTTATTAAACATATTTTGAAGTTTATATTTTATATTTTTAAGTTGTAAAATTTATGTTTTTAAATTGGAGTTAATATGGATCTACATTGGTTTTATATAAATAATAATAATAATAATTATCTAATTTTAAGATCACGATTAAGTTATACACCAAATTGGTGTATGAGTCCCCTTTGTTTATTGGACAAAGAACACACCTCCATGCAACAATTTGTAGAATATCCTGCAAATTCTCTACAAATCTACCTCTGAGATATATGTAGAAAATCTGACTGTAGATTAACTCGATAATGCAATATACCAAAGCAAAATATTATAATCTACTTCTACTATCAAACTTGAGGAAGCTTAAAGATCGAGCTGAATCAGAGCTGAACACATATAACCATAAGAAGAAGAATCAATACACATGAAACACATAAAATACTTAGGGGAAAGCCTCAACTAAAAACCCCACTATCTGTATTATCATACAAGGTGGAAATACATCATAATTATACAAAGCCTTAGCTTTCACAGCTAGCCAACTCTTAGTACAATCCTCCTGGATGCTTACGGGAAAACTTGGCTTCTCACAAGCCTTCTCCTCTACCCTCCAAGCTCCTATTTCCTTGCGCAGTTACCTCTGGGATGATCTCCTTCACCCAGTGTAACACTGCTCTCACACACTGCTCTAACACACTGTCAGAACTACGCAATCCTCAAGGAACCTTGCCTTGAATGCATGCATTGGTTTCCTTTATAGGAAAACACATGCAATTGATAGTAACTTGTCCTTTACATTTAGCTCAACAGGGTCTTTCTCTGAATAGACATGCATGAGTTTCTGATGAGGGAATCTTTAGTTATCTGGAGTACACTATTTGAGTGCATGCATGCATCAACTGACTGATAACTCACAATTAGTTCCTCAAATAGTTTGGAACTAATTTAAATGCACTTAACTCAGTAAACTGAGCTAACTAATTACAACTCAAATATAACCCAATCGTATTTCCTTAATTAAGGGATAATCTCCTTAATTTAAGAGATAATTGTTGCATGACTTCAGAAAGACTTCTAACTTGAATTTCTCCAACTAATTAATCCATAATGAATTACTTAATTATTTTCAAGGAGCTGGTGAGACTAAATTCGAATTTAATTCACAATTTTAATTCAATGACAAATTAAAATTGGAATATTTTGGATTCTATTTTTATCATTTTTTGTTGCTATTTTCAACACTCCCTCTCAACAAGAAAGAAATTCAAATTGATCTTGATCCTGAACCTTTGGAATATTCTACATGCAACACTTCTCTCTAGTGATGTTTCTCCAACAACTCCAGAAACAAAAAAAACATCCAACCTGAATCAGAATGATGCCTCTATCATCAAAGTCTCTGACTGCTATTACCTCTGTCAACTGAAAAACTTTGTGCTTCTGCTAACTCAGCCTTTCTGCATTGTTGTCAATCTTTCTCTATGCTCTTCAATATCTGACTACTCTAGCCTTTGTCACTTTGATCTTTGACTGCATCAATCCCATTGATTCCTCCCGCTACTATGTACTTTGGGCTCCCGTAGCAAGGTACGATCCATGAGATAAAACCTCTTAATGGACCCTGCCCAATTTCAGCCTTCTTGGGACTATCACTTCACATTGCCCCACCTCACACCTGGAGGTATGGCTGCATGTGATCCCTCTACTGACTCTAATTGTGGCTCCTCCACAATTGTCTGAGACTTCTTCTGGGACTGCATGTTGAGAGGTAATTTACTCTCCCTCTCAACCACCAAGTCTCTAATATTTGCCTTGCTCCTCAAGGCTTTGCATGCATCTTCAACCTCAAGAGCATATAGGTTCTTGACTCGTGAACCGATCTATTTCACCTGTCTCGTGGTGATGTGTCTAAGGAAAACCTTTCCCTTACTAAAGACAACATCGTAGCCTTTGTCCTCCAACATCACGACCGATACCAAGTTCTTCTTCAGTCCAATCACATACTTCACATCTATCAAAGTTATAGGAGGTCCATGCTCCCTCTTTAAAGCAACCGTGCCCACTCCTGAAACACTATACCTTTCGTCGTTGCCCATCTCTCTGCGCATCTTGCGGTCTTTCTCCTCCAAGGTATTGAATAAACTTTTACCATTGGTCATGTGGAACGAGGCTCCATTGTCAAGATACCAACCACAACCCATCATTGATGACACCGTGTATGCGATGAGGGTGAAGTCCATTTCGAACTGAGAGGCTAATGCCTCACCTTCCGATCCTTCCGAGGATCCCTTCTTGGACTTCTTCGATGGGAAATTAGTTATATAATGACCCATCTCGTGACAATTAAAGCATCTCACTTTAGACTTGTCAACCTTCTTCCCTCCATGAGAAGAATTTGATTCGAAATGGGACGCCTTCCCCTTCCCTTTCCTTGCCTTACTTGCTAAGGCCAGATTTTTTTCATCATCATCCTTGGATGAAGAACCATCTTGTGTGCTCCTCCTGATCTCCTCTTGCATGAGATCCGACCACAGTCATTCCCAATCTGGCAGTTTCTCCCTTCCATTCACAAAGTCCTGGTACCTATTCCATCTCTTTTGAAGGCCAAGGAGAGTGAGGCTCACCATAACATCATCGGTAGTAGTTATTCCCACACTACCAAGCTCATCTCTGCAAGTGGTGAGCTTGTTCAAATATGTGGAAATAGTATCATCGTTCTCCATCTTGATTCTTCGAAGCTTATCCTTAAGCGCCAATTTCCTCTAGTCGCTACTGTTCTGATAGAGGTCCTTCATTGTCTTCCACATTGAATATGGAGTATCCTTCCCATGGAGACTCGAGACAATATGGTCTCGAACTCCCTCAAGGATGATCCATCTTGCCCTTGCCACACACTTCTTCCACTCAGCCAACTCTTGTGCATTAGTTGAACCTGCCTATGGGATTTCTTAATCAATGAAATCCTTCAAGCCGTTGTCTTAGAATACAGCATCCATGCGATCTTTCCATGCTATGTAATTCGAGTTGGCTTCCAAGGCATACTCGAGTCTCAAGCCATAGAACGTCATTGGTCAACCTTGAAGTCTGATATGAATTCGATTTTCACTTGCAACCCTGAACTTCAAACTTCGAATTCTCTTCTCCGTATACTGTTCACAGCTCTGATAAACTATGCTTTAATACCATGTAGAATATCCTACAAATTCTCTAAAAATCTACCTCTGAGATCTATGTAGAAAATCTGACTATAGATTAACTCGATAATGCAATATACCAAAGCAAAATACTATAATCTACTTCTACTATCAAATTTGTGGAAGCTTAAAGATTGAGTTGAATCAGAGCTGAACACATATAACCATAAGAAGAAGAATCAATACACATGAAACACAGAAAATACTCATGGGAAAGCCTAACCTAAAAACCCCACTATCTGTATTATCATACAAGGTGGAAATACATCAAAATTATACAAAGCCTTAGCTCTCACAGCTAGCCAGTGTTCAGTACAATCCTCCGGATGCTCACAGGCAAACTTGGCTTCTCACAAGCCTTCTCCTCTGCCCTACAAGCTCCTATTGCCTTGCGTAGTTACCTCTGGGATGATCTCCTTCACCCAGTGTAACACTGCTCTCACACACTGCGCAATCCTCAAGGAACCTTGCCTTGATTGCATGCATTGGTTTCCTTTATAGGAAAACACATGCAACTGATAGTAACATGTTCTTGACATTTAGCTCAACTGGGTCTTTCTCTGAATAGACATGCATGAATTTCTGATGAGGGAATATTCAGTTATCTGGAGTACACTAGTTGAGTGCATGCATGCATCAACTGACTCATAACTCACAATTAGTTCCTCAAACAGTTTGAAACTAATTTAACTGGACTTAACTCAGTGAACTGAGCTAACTAATTACAACTCAAATATAACTCAATCGTATCTCCTTAATTAAGGGATGATCTCCTTAATTTAAGGGATAACTGTTGCATGACTTCAGAAAGACTTCTAACTTGAATTTCTCCAATTAATTAATCCATAATGAATTAATTAATTATTTTCAAGCAGCTGGTGAAACTAAATTCGAATTTAATTCACAATTTTAATTCAAGGACAAATTAAAATTAGAATATTCTGGATTCTATTTTTGTCATTTCTTGTTGCTATTTTCAACACAATTTGACTTTTGACTGCTAAAGTTTAAGGAGATGTATATATATGATTTATGTTAACTCCATGTTAAGCACTAGAAGAATTACACATATCCCTCACATTAGAAGAATTACATGTGTATGAGACCTCTTTTGGGAATAATTTTGTTGTTGTTAAATGATATAATGAACTCCATGTTAAACATTGAGACATCAAAAACATATATATGTGAAATAGTATTCTTTTTACTTTTAGTGCCTATAGAAAGAGAGAAATATTTTATTTGTGGTCATATTGTATGTATATAGATAAGAGTACAAAACACATTTGTAAATTAAAAAAAATGTATTTTCAATTTTTATTTCTCTTTGGATATATAAAGTTAATATTGAAATCTTTTGTTTAGAGTTGACATAAGAATATTTTATTTAGGATGGGTATTTAAAATATTTTTTTGTTATTAATTTTTTGGAATGGTAACATTCTTCAATGTTAAGTGCTAGAAAGAATTATACATTTCTTTGATATTGGAATGTATAACACAATATAAATTTAATAGTCAAATCAACTATATGAAAAGAGATTCCTAGGTGTAATTTGACCGTAACCTTAAAATTAAATTACTATTGTTATTATTAAGTTGACCTTAATTTTAAAAATTAAATTATTATTATATATAATATCCAATGTTATTTTATCGAGTTGTCTTTAGTGCGACTTTTTGGAAGTTTTTCTCGTGGGTTTTTCCAGTCTAATTACTGTAAAATCCGGTAGGAATTTATTAAAATCACAAGTTTGATGGGTAATCCCTGAACAATGGAAGTGCCCTAAGGGTTTTTTAGGGTGTTGAATCCATATATATAGTCAAAAAACCAGTTTAAATAACACAAATATAGATTTCACCTCAAAATGTTCCACAAAATCGACACCAAAAAATCCAAAAAGTCACTAAAAACAACTTTAACTTTTTATTTTATTTAAAATAGATATTAAATATATTATTTACATTTAACATATAAATATTCAGTAATTTCATTTATTGGTCAATTATAAAGTTCACTTTTAACGCATTCAACGGGGAAAAATTACAGACATGAGGGATACAAAATGCTTTTAAAGACCAGCATCTCTTCTTGACGCAACAAAATTGGTCTCTTTCCATTGGAAGTTTTTCCACTAATAATTCTAAAAGCCCTAAAGATATTCGAAGGTGGCGGGAAGTTTTGCAGGTTTTGCATAATGTTGAAATCTATGTTAAAGAGAAGTAACGACATGGTATATGGTTTACTGCGTGGTGAGTTGAATAGAAACCCATTCGTGCGTTTTGATAGGTACTAAAAAAAATACTAGATAGGTACTAAAAAAAATACTAGCATGTCATTAAAAAAATAAAAATAAAATAAAAAAATCACAACATCATGTTAATGTTATAGGGGTAGAATAATTAAATTAGTAATTGAATAATTAAATATGTATTTATTTTTTTAAGATTTTAAAAATATATATAGAAAGCACTTATTTCTAACAATTTAAACTTGTTTTTGTGTAGGTTGATGGTAAAGGATTTTCTATCTTTGATAAAGTAATATTGGTTGGTTCTCTACATGAAAATTGCATTCCACATGTACATATAGGGACTTTCAAAAATCACTCCACATACATTAAGGGAAGTTACATTTACTTCTACTTCAAAAATAAAATCAACATTGATAACAAATCTAATTTTGCACTATTTGGTTACCTTCATTTTTGCATCCCTATTTACCCATCCCAAATGATATGGGTTTGGACGATCACAAACTTCCAAATCCAATTTGTTGACCAACTCCAATACAATGAGATTCATCTGCGATCTTGAGTCAAACAGAGCATTAATCTTTGACTTTTTAACCTGTATATTTATATGAAAGACTTTAGTCTTTTTGTTCTTTTCCTGTCACTGAAGGATACTCAAATTCACCTCCTACACTGATGTACAATCAATCTTCTCATTTACGTCCAAGCTACTTTCAACCTAATTGCTCTAATCAGTGGCCATGAGGTTCTTCTTCTTTGCATATTTCCTTTTGTTATTTAGGTTAAGCTCTGGATGCAACTTCCAACACTTCTCCTCTATATGAATATGAATGTTACAGTGGTTGTAGTGGTTTCTAAAATATCTGAATTGGTGTGTTGTGGTTGTTGTCTTTTTATCTTTTATCCCTCTCCACTTCTTCTTCCCCTCCTTAGAAGCATCTGGTGCTCCTTCTACTTTGACCCACTTAATTTCCCTTTCTTTTGATCTATTTTATCCAAGTAGTGTGCTTGTAAATGAAGCCTCATCCAACAATCTAGGTTTGAATAACATCACTTGCTTCTATAGACGACTATGTAGACCCCCTAGATATTTGAGGAGTACATATGGGTTCTATAGGGAGATACCTAGCATTATGGCCATATTTTATAACTTTGTAGTGTAGTCCTATACACTCTACCCTTGATTCTGCATAAAGTAATGTCATTGGATCCATTGGTCCTCTACAAACCCGATAGGGTAAAATTGTGACTTTATGAGGGTTTTAAAGTCCTCCCACTTAGTCACTAAAGGATCTCCCTCCAACCTCAAGGTCGTTGTGTGGCTTTCCCACTAGGTCAATGCATGGCCCGCTAATTTTAGTTGATTAAAAAAAATATTTTGTTCTTCCTCTGTATGATGAACACTAAAACAAACTTCTATTTGTTGTAACCAATGATTTAGCTTTAGAGCACCAATCTCACCTTAATATAGCTTAATGTCAATCTTTTCTTCCATTTTGAATATAGGCTATAAATGATTCACAACACTTGAACTGGGTTGATCTTTTTCGAGTTCTTCCTTTGGCTCCTTCTCTTTTTATTCCCAATCTCCTGATCTCCCCTATGATCAAACAATTGTGTTAGAACCCCCATACTCTTCAAATAGCCTGAGCTTCTTGGCCATGGCCACCATGAGGAGGTGCACATTATAGTTTATATCTGCAACTTGTGCTTCTAGTCGTGCAAACCTCTCATCTGCAAGATCATGAGGGTTATTGACAGATTCATTGGCCATGGCTAAGGTTTTATGACTTTTGGCTTAGCTGATCTATATCTCTTGCAATATCCACAATATACCCATGGAAACTTACTCTGACACCAATATGATCCATAATCTATCGTGGATATTCCAATAGATAATATGCCACAATAGATCCACTAAAATATATTAGAAAATCTGAAGTCTATAGCATGGATGTTTATTCCTCCTTAGATTTTGAGATCTATAAATTATTGTTTATTGTGTATGTATGCAAATTATAAGTATGTAGAAAATAGAGAATATTGAAATAATAACTCACAAACAACAATTAACATAAAATATAACCTAGGAAACCCTTTCAAGAGAAAACCCAACTAGAATGTGAGGCCACTTTACTCTCTTTCTCTGAATGGAAAATGGATGCGAGTACAAAGAAGTGGGGCTTATGGCCCATGGGCTACTAAAATGCACAAATCCTCTCTATTTTATCTCTCCATGTCCTCCCTAAGTTACTCTGCTCATCTATGGAACAAAATGCACTTGAATATAATGGAACCCCTTTTCCTCCTAGTGGCCCAATTATAACACAACTTGACACCCTACTAATGATTAAGTTTGACTCTTTCAACTCTTAACTAAAGTTACAATATTGAATCTTCTAGATTGTTCTTCATCATTATCATGTGGCTACCCCGTTTTGCATGAATAATAGGGGCTGATGTGACATCCTCGCGAATTATGGTGGCCAAAAGAGGAAGGTCAACTTCTGAGTAACATAATTTTTACATACAGACTTTGATTGAGGTGATTTTTGCATAGTTCAAAAGGTATCTATGTCTACAATAGGAAAAAAAATGTCATACTTATGCAACAAAGTTTCCTCAAACTTCTACTAGAAGGTTTCAAAGCCCAATTCACCAAACCAAGTCCCACCGGTAAAAATGGTCTTGTGAGCTAATTCCTCCACATTTTCCACTCTAAAAACATCGAGATGGATGAACAAAAAAATATAATGATCCAACCTAGATCATTTTTCCAACAAAAACAAATAAGTAATTTTATCAAAGATGCTTTTGAATAACATAAAAAAATGAGTATATTGCAAGTTGAGACATCCTCAAAATAAGTGACAACAAAGATACAAATATAAATTTTATTGTATTTCTTTATATTTGTCTCATAGATACCATGTGAATCACTCATGGATGTAATAAAAATATTATCTTCAGATATATATATTATATAATTATATATATATATAATATATATATAATATACTTATATATATTATATATAATAATATATATAATATAATATCCATGTAGTCTTAAGATTGTAAGAAGTGAGTAGAACATCAATGCTAATGCTTGAATTTATTATTGCCCATTAAATGGTTTTGTTTTACTAGTTTCACAATATTTTCATAGATAATAATATTCAAAATTTAGCCACTAATCAATATCAAGATTGTTTAAATGCTTAAAGACATAATACATGTAAAAAATGTGTCCTTGATATGTTTTTGAAATAGTTATTGCTCCTTGATTGTTATAGGGTGTTAGCAATGCATATACATTCAAATAGATCAACAAAAAAAACAGATACCAGGTAATATAATGGAGAATTTTCCATTGCTAATTAGTAATGTAATTTAACCTTTTACACAAACTAAATAAAAAACACACCTCACATAATAAATTTGACACCCATTTTGACACCAATCTCCTAAATTCCATTAAAATGAGAATGAAAATAATTCTTAAAATGCACGATGCAATGCGCTAAACATCCATGTTGAGAGTACTGACATTATTCCAAGATGGAGCTTCTAACAAATTGCCAAAAAAAGACTAATTAATATACAAGTATAGTGCATTTGATTTTTTTACCGGTGAGCAAGGTTCAAACATTTGGTTCAACCCTTTAAACATAATATATTAAATTATCTCATGGCCCATGTAAATATAAGTTTATTAAGGTCCACTTTCATATCCTTCAACTTTAAAAGCCACGTGCACATAATTCATGGATCAAAACCACCCTCATATCTTTCACTTGTAAATCCTCTAGAATTAATTCAATTGATTGAACCATCTGCCAAAAATAATCCACTCCACATGCTTTGTTTTTAAAACTCATACAGATATAAGTGAATTAAAACCCACATCCATGTACTTCACTTTTAAAATTCGCAAGGATTAATTCAATAATTGAACCATACACCAAATACAACTAACCTCCATACCTTTTGATTTTAAAAACCTATTGAAAATTAGGTATGTCATAGCCAACACTGTGTCCTTTACTTTAAATGCTAAAAACTAGTTTTATCACTTAAATCATTTACCAAAAACATATTAACTATATAGATAAAGAGACGATAAATTATTAATTCAAATCTAACAGGAGCCATTAAAATTCTACAACATAAAACTTAAACTTATACAACTTAAAAATAAAAGATATAAACTTTAATTGATGTTCAATAATATTTATCATTTTCATATTTATAATAGCAATAGGGTAGATCTATCTTAACTCTACATCTATCATGATTAAAGAGGGATCAAATCCCTCAAGGTGTAAATATTTTCTCAAGTTTCTTTAATTTGAGAAAAAAATTCACTCCGGGAGATTTGATCCCTATGGACAATTGATAAATTCATAGTTAACATAGATTACTTTGGCTATATTACAACTAACTAGATCCAACTTAACCCCAGATCCATCAAGCGTGATATTACAACTAGCCTAGATCTATCAAATGTTGAGAGGGATCAAATCTATCAAGTCGTAAATCCCTTTTTGATTGAAAGAAATGTTTTGACCTATATATTTGATCCCTCTTGCCACTTGATAGATCTGAGATTAAAATGGATCTAGGATGGTTTCTATTAAAATACAAATTGTTATAATGTTATTTCAATATTGAACAATTAATATTAGTTTTCTTTTATTTTTCTTAAACAATAGCTACGTAATAAATAAATTTAAGTATTGTAGTATTTTATTTATGAAAATCCATTTGCCACTTTAGTTTTAGTGAATATAAAAGAGATTTTTAACTTTTATTTTCAAAAAAATCTTTGAAGATGCATTTTCTAGTAAATAATAAGAGTGTGATCTTCTAATTTATAATAATAATAATAAATATAATTATTATTATTATATTAGTATGGCTTATACTTTTATAGTTATTATCTTTAATTGTGCAACTTTATTATTATTATGAACCCAAAACAAGAAATTGTTATTGTATTACTAGAAAACTTTGTGATGAGTGCATCAGGTACATTAAGGCAGGGTTGATTCAAGTAGTTTGTTGTAAGGCATCCTTAACCAAAAAGTAGTTGTTTCCTCAAAATTTCTAATATCTTGTATGTCTAAATTATCTTTTTGGTAGGGAATTATATAACAAAATACATTAAAATTTTACAATACTTGCAAAGCATATTGATTCATCTATGAAGGGGAATCATTCCTAAAACCTGTGCTCCTAAATTGTAAAGGAGGGGGGTAATTTATGTTTGGAAGCTCTTGTGCACTATAGTTGCTAGACGAGGAGCGTTCCATATGGCTCCTATTGAGTGATAGCTACAATTATTACTCTTGCTAGTGGAGACTGACTGCCTCATCTTTAACTCTTTGCATGGAGGTTCTTTGTTCAACTAATAGGTCCATACATGCGGTTACATTGGTTATAATTTGGCTAACTCAAATTTATAGATTTTGAACATCATCCTGTAGAAGGGAAACACAATCCATTAATTGTTCTAAATCCTCCCCGAAAGGTGCCATACTTACTTATCTAAATCATTCCCAAACCCAATCAAACAATAAGGAGCAGAGTTAAGCCTTTATACACTCAAACTCCATTTTTTTTTTACCCAAAAAAAATGTTTTGTCGCACAGAACAAAGTGCCTTTATAACCAACTAGACTATTAACTACCTCATCATGACAACTATCTATATCCTTGTCCAAATTATCAAAATTTGAAACCCAATACTAATCATATTACACCAAATTCCCCTTAGAAAGATAAGAGGATTTACTTGAAAGGATAAGTACTCATTGTAGGAGAAGCATATCACAAATTTACCATTAGGATGAACTAATAGAGGGAACATTTTAGAGTCTAGGAAAGCTTGGAGACCACTCTTCCCCTTTACATCACATGGATCCCAATTATACCCTCCAACTGGTTCTTTGCCTCTCCCAACTCTTTAGAATTGGACCAATTCTTTGAATACCCACTCTATCCAATTGCCTGTTTCAACCAACACTAATACATTATAGAGAGTGCGCCAAATGCCCCAAAAAAAGATAAGAGGTTTCACTTGAAAGGATCAATATTGATTGCAAGCGAGGAATATCACAAGTTTACCTTTAATATGAACTAACAACATAAGTGATTTAGAGTCTGAGTGAGCTTAGAGACCACTCATCCCCCTTACATTACATTTAATCCAATTATACCCTTCAATTGGCTTATTTTGAATTCCAACACTAGAGAATTGGACCAAATCTTTGGATACCCATTTTGGCCAATTGGTTGTTCCAACCAACTCTAATATATTACTAGGTGCATTCAAATATAAGAGATACAAGTTTCCTTTTCCCCCAGGCTCCCCTACTCCTCTTGGATTGAAATTTAACCATTTGTAACATCCAAAACTCTCAATACAATCCTCGGTACCATAACTCTTATCCAAGACTCCAAATATCATATTTAACCATGTGCTTGTCTCAACCAGAATAGAAACCAATGCAATACAGGAGACTGCTAATGAAAATAATCAAAATTAACCATTAGCTCACTAGCTTCCATGCAAATTTTCAACTTCAAGTGTCTCCATAATTGACCATCTCCTTAACCTCTAAGATGTATGGAATTTGTCCCTAGCTTGTTGCTAGCCTACATAATTACATGTACACTCTTGATTTTCAACTAATACCTTATCCATTATGTGAATTACATCACCTAGATTTCCTTGACATGAGAGTGGTCTGCCTAAACTGAGCCATAAACCCATAAACATGGTGCCATTAAAACTCATTATCCCATTTGCTTTGTCGAAGTATAGAAGCACCTCCTAGATCTCACGTCTTTTGAATATTGTCATTATCTCACAAATCAATTGAACTATGGAAGGATTGAAACCCATCTCTATACAATACATCCCCCACTTGTAGAAAAATAATATTTGAACTAGAGGCCTATCTTTTCCCAGTAGACCTTCTTATTTCATAATGGCCTAGGCATGGCCCAACGTCCTCTTGGGTGCCACATGGCACACCCAACTCATAAGAAAATTTCCCATCAAATACAATAGAAGGGGCTTTAGGACTTGGACTTAATTTATTCTATGTGTTCTTTGTGCTAACATGGTGTCAACTTTAACTAAGGAGTCAATTAAAGAATTATGTTGTCTCAAATATGATGAATCTCATAAGAATTTAATGTTTCCTTCAAATCTTCTTAAGGATTGCCTTTAAGTCCAAATATTTTGGGAGAGTCTCCTTAATTAAACTATGAATAAAGATTTGTGAACCTTCAACAATCAAAAGACCAATAATTTGTCTTTCTTGAGCAAGTATTAAGCCCTCAAGAAGGTTGTAGGCTTCAATATGATTATTTGAGTGATGTCTTAGGCCCCAAGAGAAGATTAATTCTATTGTTTCATTAATATAGCCCCTCGTGCTTTTGTCACCCATATTATTATTATTATTTATTATTATTTATTACTTTTTAACTTATTATTATTATTATTTTAATTATTACATTATGATTTGTTAATTGTTTTTTGTTATTATGATATAGATTTAATTGAATAATATTTTCAAATTTTATTTTATACTTTTAAGTTTTAAAAGTTTTAGTGTTTAAGTTGGGTTTAAGAGGATCTACTTTGTTTTATAAAATAATAATAATAATAATTGAATTTTAAGATCATGGTCAAGTCCATTGTTTATGGGACAAGGGACCCACCTCCATGCAATGATTTGAATTTTGACTCCTAAAGTCTACAAAGGTGTATATATATATATGCTTTATGTTAAATCTATGTTAAGCACTAAAAAATTACACATCTCCTTTACAATAAAAGAATTGCATGTGTATAAAACCTAGTTGTAAACATTGAAATACTTTGTTTATTTGTTGAATTATACAATGAGCTTCATGTTAAACGTTGGAATGTATAAAACACGTATATGTGAAATAGTATTTTTTTAACTCTCAATGACCATAGAGAGAAATATTTTATTTATGGTTGTTATTAAAATAATATATATCTTAGAGTAGAAAACAAATTTCTCAATATGAACATTTTATTTTCAATGGTTATTCTCTTATTTTTTTTATTCTCAATGACCATAGAGAGAAATATTTTATTTATTGTTGTCATTAAAATTATATATATATATATAAATAAAACAAAACATATTTCTCAATATGAAAATTTTATTTT
>APFE030006159.1:108519-238419 GCA_000404065.3 Pinus taeda
GAAATGTTTTATTTTCAATTGTTATTTCTCTCTCTATATATATAAAGTTGATATTGAAATTCTTTTGTTTAAATTTGACGTAAGAATATTTTGTTTAAAGATGAGTCCCTCCCCATAGTCAGTCTATAAATACTCTTGTAGGCAGCCTATGCATCTCAGTTCGGCAATTTGAGAGATGAATTTGGGTTTGAAGGTTTGTGAAGGTGCTTGGTTCTAGGGTCATGGCATCCCATTAGGGCGTTGGTCTCAACTGAGAAGCAAGGAATTTGTGGTCTGCCTCTGAGTGTGAGTTTTATATTGCCTCTTGGTCTGCCCTTGGGACCCTGGAACTTGGACAGTTGTGGTTCACCTTCAAAGGCTTCTACAGCACTAGTGGCCATTATTGGCTCCTACATTATCTGCGCAGGCTCCTCTAGGTTCTCTCAGGCGGGTGAATGGTGTTTTAATTTCAGGAATTTGGCTTCATGGTTTTGGCATTACTCCTTTGCATGCAGGAAGTTGCACTCTCCTCTCCCTTAATCGGGGTTGCACTCATGGCCAGTGGTATGCCTTGAATTTTCCTACAAAGGCTTCTCTTCCTTGTGCTCTGGTCTGGAAGGTCTTAGATTGGTTTGTCTCTTTGGGTTTTGGTGGCAATTTGGAAGTTTATATTGTAGTAGGGCAGTGACCCTGTGGTTTTAGGTTTGGTTGCATCTTTTGTAGGTGGGATACAACATCCTTTGCGGCTTCCTCCTGTTGTTTACTGTCACCTATTGTTGATTTTAACATGCCCCGCCAATGGGACCATCCTTTCCAAGTGAGGGGTCAGCCAACTTAGGCTGGTCATCCCGAGCCTAGGCACTCTTCATCTTCTGCCAATTCAACCAGTCGAGAAACCAAGGACGTTGAGGCTATTTCTCTAGACAATTCTCCAGGTAACCTTGTAGCACCAGCCTTATTGAACACTATAGTAGAGCAGTTGAGCCACCTTCAGCTTGATATCAATATCCTTAGGGACCACAGGTATCAGAACCACAATGAGATTGTTGCGTATATGACAGATATTCAGTACAGTCATAGTGAAATCCCGGAGAAACTAGACAACCTCCGGTGTAGTCAGCGATGTACCAATGACCATCTTCGTACCTTGGAAGCTTGAGTGGAGCACATCGACTTCCACATTCATGAACATGTTGGGTATTTCGTAGCTCCCCCTATAATGCCTCCCCACCCTCCTCCTTGACATGTTGTTTTCAACTCAGACTTCTCTTTGTGTCTATGTTAGTAGGCTAAGGCATCAACACTTATCATAAATAATGTATGTAATTTGTCCTCACTAGTATGCTCCAATCCCTAATCCCACAATGTTTGTCTCTCCCAAGAGAGCAGGGAATATTGAGATCTTTTTTGTAAGCTATGATATTTTGAAAATCTAATGAAAGAACTTTTGAAAGACAAAAAAAAAGTGCTAAAAGAATTATACATCTCTTTAATATTGGAATGTACAACACAATAATAGTCAAATCAACCATATGAAAGGAGATTCCTTGGTGTAATTTGACCACAACCTTAAAATTAAATTATTATAAATAAATTATCCAAAACTGTTTTATTTAAAATTGATATTAAAACATATTATTTATGGTCAACACTCAAATATTCTTTTTTTATTAATAATTTCATTTATTTGTCAATTATAAAGTTCATATTTAATGCATTCAACACGGAATAAATTACAAACATCTCCCTCATAATGAGTGATAGAAATTGCATTTTAAAGACAATAATCTATTCTTAACGCAAAAAAATGCTTCTGGTGTGGAGACCTAATGTGCCTAATTGGTCTCTTTCAAACTAATAATTTAAAACACTAAAATACTTGGGTAGAGGTGCTTATAAGTTAAGCTTGCTACATAAAGACCCAGTGTGCCCCACACTAGAAGAATATAATTTGCCCTCCCATTGGAAGTGGCCATTTTTCCATTAATAATTCCAAAAACCCTAAAAAATTTGGAGGTGGTGGGAAATTTTGCATCTTTTTCATAATGTTGAAATCTAAGTTAGAGAGAAGCAACAATAGGACTTAGGGTTTACTTCATGGTCAGTTCAATGGAAACATGTTGAACCCATTTGCACATTTTGATAGGTATTTAAAAATATGTTAGTGTGTCATTATTAAATGTATAAAAAATAAAAAAATAAAAATGAACCTCTCAACATCCTGTTATATGGGTAGAATAAATAGATACGTAATTATTCTTTTAAGATTCCAAATAATATATATCGATTTAAAGCAATTACTAGTGAAATTTTGGACTTTCTCTTGTACAGGTTGATGGTGAAGGGTTTTTCATCCTTGATAAGGCCATACTAGTTGGTTCTCCACATGAAGATTGCATCTCACATGTACATGTATGGAATTCCAAAAATCACTCCACATACATCAAGGGGGACCACATTTACTTCTACTTCATAAATAAAATCAACATTGATAGCAAATATAATTTTGTACTATTTGGTTACCTTTATTTCTGCATCCTTATTTACCCATCCCAAAGGATATGGGTTTGGATGATCACAAACTTCCAAATCCAATTTGTTGACCAAATCTACTACAATGAGATTCATCTGCGATTTTGAGTCAAATAGAGCATTAATCTTTGTCTTCTAAACTTGTATCTTTATATGAAAGACTTTGGTATTTGTGTTATCTTAATGTCACTGAAGGATACTAAGATTCACCTCCTTCTACACTGATGTACACATGATCTTCTCATCCACGTCCAAGAAACTTTCAACCTAGTTACTCAAATATGTGGCCATGAGGTTCTTCTTCTTTGCATATATCTTTTTGTTATTTAGTTTAATCTTTGGATGCAACTTCCAACAATTCTCCTCTATATGAATATCAATGTTACATTGGTTGTAGTGATTTCTGGAATATTTGCACTGGTGTGTTGTGGTTATTGTATTTTTATATTTTCCCCCTTTCCACTTCTTCTTCCCCTCCTCAGAAGCATGTTGGTGCTCCTTGTACTTTGAACCACTTGATTTCCCTTCCTTCTAGCCTATGTTCTCCAAGTATTGCGCCTGTACACAAGCCTCATCCAATAATCTAGGTTTGAACAACATCATGTGCTTCTATAGATAACTATTTAGTGCCCCCCCCCGCCCCCGATAGTTGAAGAGTACATATGGATTCTTCAGGGAGATACCTAACATTATGCCACATCTTTTTGAAGTCTGTAGTGTACTCCTATACACTCTACCCTTGTTTATGTCTAGAGAAATGCCATTGGATCCATTGGCCCTTGACATACCTGAAAGGGTAAAATTGTGACTATGAGGATTTCAAAGTCATCCCACCTAGTCACTAAAGGATCTCCCTCCAATGTCAAGGTCATTGTGTGGGTTTCCCACTAGGTGAGGACATGGCCCATTAATTTTAGTCGAGAAATCAAAATCTTCTATTATTCCTCTATATCACTAACACTAAAATAAACTTCTAATTGTTGCAACCATCGATTTAACTTTAGAGAATCAATCTCACCTTGATACAACTTGATGTCGACCTTTTCTTCCATTTTGAATAATGAATGTAAATGGTTCGCGGAACTTAAATTAGGTTGATCTTTTCCAAGTTTTTTCTTCAGCTCTTTCTCTCTTTATTCTTGGTCTCTTGATATCCCCTATGATTGGACCTCTATGTTAGAACCCTCGTCATCTTCAAATAGCCTGAGCTTATTGGTCACGGGAACCATGAGGAGGTTCACATTATAATTTATTTATACAACTTGCGCTTCTAGACATGCAATCCTATCCTCTACATAACCATGATGGTTATTGACAGATTCATAAACCATGGCTAAGGTTTATAATGTTTGGCTTAGCCAATCTATATCCCTTACAAATATCTACAATATACCCAAAGAAACCTACTCTAATACCAATATGATCCATAAACCGTCATGGAGATTCCACTAGACAATACGCCGCAACAGGTCTACTAAAATATTTTAGAAAATCTGAAATCTACACTATGGAGGTTTATTTCTCCTTAGATTTTGAGATATGTAAATCACTGTTTATTTTGTATGCACGCAAATTATAATTATATATAAAATGAAGAATATTGAAATAAGAACTCATAGACCACAAATTAACATAAAATATTACCTAGGAAAACTTTTTAGGAGAAAACCTAATTGGAATGTGAGGCCACTTTACTCCCTTTCTCTGAATGGAAAATGTAGGCAAGTACAAAGAAGTGGGGCTTATGGCCCATGGACTACTAAAATGCACAAATCCTATTTGTTTGCTCTCTCCCTGTCCTCTTTAAGCTACCCTGCTTATATATGGAACAAAATGCACGCGAATAGAATAAAACCCACTTTCCTCTTAGTGGCCTAGTTATGACATAACTCAATAGCCTACTAATGGTTACATTTGACTCTTTCAACTATTAATTAGAGTTACACTATTGAATAGTCTAGATTATTCTTCTTCATGATCATGTGGCTACCCCCTTTTACATGAATAATTAGGGTTGGCATCACATCCTCTCTAATTATGGTTGTTAAAAGAAGAAGTTCAACTTTTGTGTGGCATAACTTTTGCATACAAGCTTCGATTGAGGTGATTTTTTCATAGTTGAAAAGGTATTTATGTGTACAATAGGAAAACAAATGTCACACTTTTGCAAGAAAGTTTACCCCAAAAAAATCCATTTGATGCCTCAAACTTCTTCAAGAAGGTTTTAAACCCCATTTTGTCAAATCAGGTCCCAGTGATAAAAAATGGTCTTGTGAGATGATTCCTCCATATTTTCCACTCTAAAAACATTGATATGGATGAAAAAATATAATGATCCAATCTAGATCATTTTTCCGTCAAAACAAATAAGTAATTTTATCAAGGACACCTTTGAATAACATAAAAAATGAGTATATTGCAAGTTGAGACATCCTCAAAATAAATGACAACAAAAATACAAATACAAATTTAATTGTATTACTTTATATTATGTCTTATATATCCCATGTGATCACTCACAGATGTAAATTATATATATATAAATATATATATATATATATATATATATATATATATATATATATATATATATATAGATATTATATTACCTAAATATGTACATTATATCCATGTAAGGCTAGCCACTAGAGCTGATCTGAATGGGAAAATTAGTTTTGTTGTGCTAAATACCTCTTTAGAATATATAAAAGTGCTTAAGGATTTAGGAGGTTAATTGCAATTTTAAACATGAGCTTTTGAGTGTTTTTATGTAAATTTCATGTATAAATCAACATAAACAAATGATTGAACAACAACATATAATAGACATGAACATCACCAAAACAGTATCACAATAGCACATGTTGAAGGAGTTCACCCCGCCTGGGATACGTCTCCTTGGTCCAGCTTCCAATGGCTTTACCCTCTCTATTATGCATAAAAAGTGTGAATACATCAGTTTACAATGCTTAGATAGCTCTGAAACATGTTCCAAATGGCTCCAAAATGCCCAAAAATTCATGCCTAGCCTCTTTATGCTCCTGATTTGGTCAAAAACTCATCAAGTTATGATTTCCCTGAGTTTGGATGTTATTCACTCTACAAACTCCCCAAATTTCGGTACCAAACCCACAATTTCGTCCAGATTTATGCTAATCAGGCACCATTTCCACCGATTTCAGGGCAAATTTGTCAGACACTTTAAATGGCCTATAAGGCCTTAAATCTGAATTTTTGGGCCACATGGGGGCCACGTGCCCAAGGCTAAGGCCAACAACCTACCCCCGCCTGTCGGGCCCCTACTCTGCTCCACTGGTGGTCCCGTGGGTGGCGCGTCTAAGGGTTGGCCCTTATTTCAGATTGCGCAACACATAACATTTGAATAAATGTCAACACCATAGTATGTTAAGAATTGTTATGTGTGGCGCATTGGTAGGAGGCTTGGACTTGTGCTTGGAGGTCGCGGGTTCAACCCCCACCGCTGCTGCTCAGACCTTAAACAATTTTTTGGTGGCCCTCAGGCTACCATGTGGCGGACCTTGGTTGGGTCATGCGGCAACCTGTGGTTGGCCACCAATCGACCAACCAAACTCGTCCAACTCAGAACCTAGGTACTTGTCATGTGTTAACACACCATTCGCCAAAGGAGCCTAATGACCAGTCAACTCTGCCACATCAACATACACAATCAGCGCCATGTCAGTAGTACGGACTTTTGACTGGGCTGTCACATTTTGCAAAAAATTGCTTGTTTGGGAAAGTGAACAAAACATGATTTGGGAGCATACAGAGTCTGTTTCGCATGAAACGAGTTATGCCAGATTCAGGATGAAAAGTACTATGCGGTCATTCAGGTTCCACACCGATCTAACAACTTAGAATTTTGAGCTATTTTTTGAGCACTTGATCATTCCTCCCCCACTGGAAGCCTTTTGGACCCCAAAATATCACTTGCAGTTGTTGAGCAAGAGAGGGTACAGTTCCCTAACCTTCCCAATTTTGATCCATTTGGCCTTGGAAGGATTTGTTCCTTTGAGCCCCACACGAAGGTAATCCACATTCCCTCATTTTGAAGACCTTGTTCTTCTATCAAGAATATTGTCTTGATGTAGTTCATCAATGTATTCAGGAGAAAAATCCTCAATGGAAGGAATTTGGACATTTTCTTCTTGATCTTCAATCAAAAGAGGCTCATATAACCTTAAGCTATCAACATTAACAACAACATAAATTTGCATATATGAAGGCAAATCCAACCTGAAGGCATTGTCACCAATCTTTTCTAGAATACTGAATGGACCATATCTAATTGGTTTCAACTTGTTACCTTCTCCTTGGAGCCTCTCTTTTCTAATGTGAAGCCAAACTTCATCACTGACTTGGAACTTGTGATCTACTTGATGCTTGTTGTGCCTTGCTTTGTACTTGCCTTGGCTCTTTTCAAGTTGATCTTTCACTGTTTGATGTACCATTTGGAGTCGTTCAATGAACTCCTTTTGGAGTCGTGCAAATGGTAAACAAATTCCTCTACTTTATTCCTTTGACTCAAGCTTGAATGTACATCCTGAAAGTATGTATTTTGTTGATCATATCTTTCATGCAAAACAAAATTATGCTGGAGGAAAGTAGTTACACAAACAATAGGCCTAGAAATCATATCAACAAGCTTGTCTCTTATACCTTTCTTATTCCTTTTGACCAAATGGAATAGTAGAAGAAAACCCATCCAATGAAAGTGCCTTTGTCGCTGCAACTTAAACACTGCACCATTGAAAATTTCTTAATGAAATGAAATGGGATTGCCATGTTGCATAAGGACTGCACCCATGGCATAGTCGCATACATCAGCCTGAAACTCAAATGACTTTTTCAATTCTAGAAGAACAAGTATAAGGGATGAACTAATATTTTGTTTCAAAGCATTAAATGCCTCTTGTTGTTTGCCTCCCCACTGGAAGACCTTTTGCACCACTGCCAATGAAAGTAAAGGGGCTACAATAAAAGAAAAATTAACACAATTTTTCCTCCAACATTGGGCTGCTCCCAAAAAACCTCTTATCTAAGATGACTATCTTGAGCGTTGACCAATCCATGAGGGCATCAATCTTGGAGAGGTCTAACTTTAGCTCACCTTCTCCAATATTATGGCCCAAGAACATCAAAGAAGTTTTACCCAACTCATACTTTGACATCTTCAATAACAAATGTTCTTGAATTTTGACATCAAGTACTTTTCTCTCATACATGACATGTTCATAATGAAATTTTTTGAAAATGAAAATGTCATCTAAGTAGACTATCATATCTAGAAAAGGCTTCAATACATATTTCCTCATATGCATGAAAGTAGTAGGAGCATGGCAAAGACCAAAAAGCATAACAAGGCATTCAAACAAACCTTGCTTGGTTTTGAATGTCATCTTCCATATGTCTTATTCAACAACTCTAATTTGATGATAGTCACTCCTTGAGTCCCATCTAATGAAATGCTTGCCATTCTTCTTGGGCACCAAAACAATAAGTGCACCACTTGGTGAAGGAGATGGTCGGATGATCCTTTTGTTCAACAACCCTTGGGTTTTCTTTGTTATTTCTACACTTTCCCTTCTTTAAAAATCCACTGCATGTCAATGTTAGAAACAAGACACTTTTGCTGCAATGGTATTTCATGTTGGATTCTCCCCTTGGGAGGAAATCCCTTTGCTTTCTGAAACACCTCATCATCATGGTTAACTACATCAACCAAATCAATTTTCAATTTTGAATTACAACCATCAAACGCTTAAAAATCAACATCAATATTGGGTTTGATCATAAGAAGCACTAAATTCTTGCTTGAATTCACTAGTCTTTTCATTTTCCCTGCATTAACTAATGAAAGATTTAGTTTCTTGCGATGAGCTCTCACAATATAATCCACACCATGTTTGAACAAGTGGTATGTTATGAAACCAACTCAAGAAAAAGATAGAAAAGATAGATCAACGCCTTAGAATTCATCCTCTTCGAGGGGGCAACCTCCTTTACATTACATAAATGAACAATTCTTGGATGATTCAAATGAAAAAACCTCCTTTCTATATACAAGAGTCTAATGAGTCACAATATAACCCAGCCGACCTAACAATAATACATAAAGCCACAAAAATAGCAATAGAGGGATTCTATGGGGCACAGTAATAAAAATATGGGGACAATAGGGGCACAACAATATTAATAAGGGATACAACTACAATAGTAATGGGGTAATCACTAGTATTATAGGGACCTATCATGGTACTTGTTTTCATGGCGATAGAAGATTGATTTTATATCATAGAGGTAAGGACTACCCAAAACAATTCCTGAAATATCAAGTGGTACACCATCTAATTCAATTCCGTCAATAAAGTTTGTTGTGATTGCGAACCAAAAAATAGATTTTCTTGTAACCTGTAAGTTTGTATCCTTGCATATGCAACCCAATGGATATGGCTTGGTATGTAGAATGGTTTCAAGATTAAGTTTCTTGATTAAGTCTTCAGATATCAAGTTGGCTTGAGACCCACTATCAAATAGTGTATCGATTTTTGTATGTTTTGAGATTACTCTCACATGAAATAATTCAATCCTTGTTTCTTCATTTGGAGTGCTAGTGTGACAATTTGATATACTAGTGCTAGCAATGGATTCTTTTCCTTTTATACCCATGGCTGTAATTTTAGTTTCATCACCCAAATCGGCTCCCAAATCCTCTTGAATGATTGCAGTTGTCTTTTCTTTTCCTTTGTTGTTGAGTTTCTTAGGCCTCATCTCAGGATGGAGCTTCCAACAATGAGCTTCATCGTGACCCTCTTTGGAACAATGCTTGCATTTTATTTTCTCTCCTTCCTTCTTAATTTATGCATTTTTCTTTCCTTTGAAACCCTTTTCTTTTTCTTTACCCGTAAATGGATTTTTACTACCCTCTTCTAGAGTATTTTTCCCTCTTGCCTCAAGATGAGTGGCTTGCACACACACCTCATATAAGTTATTGGGATTAAACATAAGGATAGTATGCCTAAGGTAATTGTGTAAACCCCCTATATACTTCAACAATGTGTATTGTGATTGCAAATCTACACCTAACATTATAGACCTTCTAAATTATTCGGTGTAATATTGCACATTTAGACATTTAAGTTGTCTAAAGTTCTACCAATTCATGATGGATTTCTGCATATATGTTAGAGGGTAAAATTGTTATTTAATTGCAGCAATGAAATCATACCAAGAAATTGAGATCTTACCATGTTTTTTTTATCTCTTCTTGTGTCTTGGATTCCCACCATACTAGAGCTACACCCTCTAGCCTTAAGGAAGCTAGTTGAATCTTTATGTCATCATCTTGAAGGTTTTGAATTCTGCAATAGACCTCCAATTGACGAACCCAATTATCAAGCTTCTCTGCATTCACTTCACCATTATACACGGGCAGTTCAAATTTAACATCAAGTTTTAATAGGGGTGTTTTACCAGTTCCTTTTGAGTTATGTTGATGAGTATGAGTAAGGGTTGTATTAGTAGAAGAGGGTAAAGATGCCTATGAAGATGAATATGAAGATGATGGTGAAGAGGATGGAGGTTTACCTCCATTTCCATGACCTCCTCCTCCCGAAGAACCTTCTCCTTTTGGAGGCTTCAAGCTTTCACCCTACAGTCTAGTATTCCTCTCTTCATAGAGGACTTTCACCATCTCTATCATGTCAAAGAAAACCTTCCTAAAGACCTTATCATCCTTTGTCATATTTGTAGGCTCTCCTTCAAGTGACATGCTCACTGAAGCTTCAACTGTAACTTGAGGTAGAACTGGTGGTGGAGATTGTGGCAACCTTGCACTCCTTCTCCTTGACCCAACTTCAGGACTTTCAACCAGCTTCCCTTATCCTTTCTTGAGCTTCAATCTTGTGAGCATCACATTCACTTGCAAATAGTTAAATCCTTTCTGCACAAAGAAAACCAAGAGCTATGATACCAAACTTGATCTGAATGGGAAAATTAGTTTTTTTGTGCTACATTCCTCTTCAGAATATAGAAAAGTGCTTAAGGATTCATGAGGTTAATTGCAAGTTTAAACATGATCTTTTGAGTCTTTTTATGTTTAGAGTGTTTTTATGTAAATTTCATGTACAAATTAACATAAAAAATGACTGAACAACAACATATAACAGAGATTAACATCACCAAAACAATATCAAAATAGCACATGATGAAGGAGTTCACCTCGCATGGGCTATGTCTCCTTGGTCTAGATTCCAATGGCTTGGCCCTCTCTATTATGCTCAAAAGTGTGAATACATTAGTTTACAATGCTCAGATAGCTCTATAACATGTTCCAATGGCTCTAGAATGCCCACAAATGTCTGTCTAGACTCTTTCCGCTCCTAATTTGGTAAAAAACTCATCAGTTATGATTTCCCCAGGTTTAGTTGCTATTCTCTCTACAAACTTCCCAAATTCCAGCACCAAACCCACAATTTCACACGGATTTCCTCTAACCGAGTGCGTGTTATATACCTAGGGGGGATAATATGGGGTACCAGGGGAGGTACCCAAGGTAATAATGTAATAATGGGATGGGCCATAGTAATAAATAAGGTGGTTAACCCATATCATGTAAGGGACCACAAGTAGTTAGTAATAATGTAATGGGCCCATGGTATTAGTTGATGGTATGAGGAAACCATGGTAATGATCCATGGTATTGTATGTATGAGGCCTATATAGAGGCTAGAGACTCCACATGGAGAGGTGTCAAGGAATTGTCAAGGATTATTATATGAACAGGCATATCGCTTGTGGAGTGTTCTCCTTCCTTAAGGAGTGAATGTATGGTGTTACCTTATCTTAAGGGTTTGATAATAAAGAAGCATTTCTATCTATTCAGATCTTGTTATTCTTGAATTTATTTATATTTTCATATATTTCTGGGTTAGATCTATAACAAGCCCCTGGTACCCCATATTATCCCCCCTAGGTATATAACAGTGCCATTTCCACCGATTTCAGGGCAAAATTGTCAGACGCTTTAAATTCCCTATAAGGCCTTAGATCCAAATTTTTGGGCCACATGGGGGCCACGTACCTGGGGCTAAAGCCAACGGCCCACTCTCACTGACCAGGCCCTTATTTTGCTTTGCTGGTGATCCCATGGGTGGCACGTCCAAGGGCTAGCCCCATGGCTGGCCCTTATTCCGGATTGCACAACACATAACGTTTAAATAAACATCAACACCATAATACGTTAAGAACTATTATGTGTGGCACGTTGGTAGGAGGCTTGGACTTGTGCTTGGAGGTCACGGGTTCGACCCCCACTGTTGTTGCCTAGACCTTAAATAAATTTTTGGTGGTCCTCGGGCTGCCACGTGGTAGCCCCTCGCTGGGCCACGTGGCAGCCTATGGTTGGCCACCAACCAACGAACCAAACTCATCTAACTCAGAACCTAGGTATTTGCCATGTGTCAGCACACCATTCACCGAAGGAGCCCGTTAACTAGTCAACTCTACCACGTCAACATACACAATCAGCGCCATGTCAGCAGTATGGACTACTGATTGGGCTATCACATTTTGCAAAAATTCACCTGTTTGGGAAGGCAAACATAACATGATTCTGGGAGCATACAGAATCCGTTTCGCGCGAAGTTGCACCGGATTCAAGATGATGAGTACTATGTGATCGTTCAGGTTCCACACTGATCCGACAACTTTGAATTTTGAGCTATTTTTTGAGAACCTAATCAAGAACATCAATGTCAATGCCTAAATTCCTTATTTCCCATTAAATGGTTATGTTTTACTAGTTTCACAATATTTTCATAGAGAATAAAATTCAAAGCTTAGCCACTTTTCAAGATCGAGAATGTTTAAATGCTTACAGACATGATATGTAAAAATGTGTTGTTGATCTCTTTTTTGAAATAATTATTACTCCCTAACTGTTATAGAGTGTTAGCAATGCATATACATTCAAATAGATCAGAAAAAAACAAATATAGGGCACTATAATAGCAAATATTCCATTGCTAACTAGTAATGTAATTTAATATTTTACACAAATTAAATAAAAAACACATCTCACATAATAAATTTGACACACATGTTGATACCAATCTCCTAAATTCCATTAAAACGAGAATGAAAATAATTCGTGAAATACACCATGCAATGCCCTAAACATCCATGTTGAGAGTCTTAACTTTATTCCAAGATGGAGCTTCTAACAAAAAAAATAATAATTAATATACAAGTATAGTGCATTTGATTTTTGTAGAAATTTGATAGAAATTGCAACTGCTCAAGAAATCAAACTGAAATCGTGAGACACGAATTCTACTCTACTAATCTACGGAATGAAAATCACAATTTAGAACAACATGCATAGACATGCAACAAGCAAAACCACAAGTACACAATGATTTCTAGGGGAACCCAACTGGGAAAAACCCCTCAGCTGCTTTGCATTAATTTAGATGAAAAGAGAAACAATTACAATGTCTTGATTCAACTATGAAGCACGCCCTGCATTGCAATTCTTTTCTCCTGCTTCTTGACTTGCTCTGGCCAACACTTAGCTAATTCAAGCCTTAGTGAAGCCCCTATTTCCTTGCGCGATAGCTTGAGGAATTGATCGCCTACTCAATGCAAAAGCATTGTGCACTTAACAATATACAAATATAAATACAAACATGCCTTTTCCTCCACCTCAACTAGGAAGTTTGAATTTTGTGCATGACTATGTATATTTTTAGCTAATTGACTAGTTAATTGAGAGATTTGTGAGTTAACAACATTCTTAACTACTTAGTTGACCTTCAACTGACTCAACTAATGACTAGAGCTTAGTTAACTAAGTTCAACTAACAATAACTCAACTAGATTGCTAAATCTTAGCAATCAATACATGCACAACTCTACTTCTAGTCCATAACTTGATTATTGAGTGAACTAGTAGACAAAGCCATGTCACACAAGTTAACTGCCTCCAAGTTGTCCTACTGATGTGGAAATTTGATTTACTCAATTTGACTAAGGCACAAGTCAAAATTGAGCCTTTTTCTTGCTAGAATTCAACAATGTTTCTACTGGTGAGCACTTTTTAGACATTTGGTTCAACCCTTTAAACATAATATGTTAAATGGTCTCATAATCCGTGTACACATAAGTTCATTAAGGTCCAATCTCATATCCTTCAACTTTAAAAACCATGTGCACATAATTCATAGATCAAATCCCACCCTCATGTCTTTCACTTTTAAATCCCCAAGAATTAATTCAATTGATTGAACCATCTATGAAAGATAGTCCACTTCCACATCTTTTATTTTTAAAAAACCATACACATATAAGTGAATTAAAACCCACATCCATGTCCTCCACTTTTAAAATCCACAAGGATTAATTCTTGAACCATACACCAAATACAACTCACCTCCATACCTTTTGATTTTAAAAACCTATGGAAAAATATATGTATCAAAGCCAACCCCATGTCCTTTACTTTAAGCCCTAAAAATTAGTTTTATCACTTAAACCAACTACCAAAGACATATTAACTATATAGATAAAGAGATGATAAATTATTAATTCAAATCTAGTGGGAACCCTCAAATTTCTACAATATAAAACTTAAACTTATACAATTTAAAAATAAAAATAAAAATATAAACTTTAATGGATGTTCAATAATCTTTATCGTTTTCATATTTCTAATAATAATAGGGTATATCTTTTTTAACTTTACATCTACCATGAGTAAAGATGGATCAAATCCCTCAAGGTGCAAACTTTTTCTCAAGTTTCTTTAATTCGAGAAAAAAATTCACCTTGAGAAATTTGATCCCTATGGACAGTTGATAAATTCAAAGTTTACATGGATCTACCCTGGCTATATTACAGCTAGCCTAGATCCATCTTAACACCAGATCCATCAAGTGTGATATTACAAGTAGCCTAGATCCATCTTAACCCCATATCCATCAACCACTGAGAGGGATCAAATCTATCAAGTTGTAAATATCTTTTTGACCGAAATAAATATTTTCACCTATATATTTGATCTCTCTTGCCACTTGACAGATTTGAGATTAAGATGGACGTAGGTTGGTTTTTAATAAATTACATATTTTTATAATGCTATTTTAATATTGAATAATTAATAATAGTTTTATTTTATTTTTCTTAAACTATAGCTATGTAATAAATAAATGTTGACATAAATAAATTTCAACATTGTAGTATATTGTTTATGAAATTTGTTTTGCCACTTTGGTTTTAGTGAATAAAAGAGATTTGTAACTTTTAAATTTTAAATAAAATCTTGAAGATGCATTTTCATAGTAATAATAAGAGCTTAACCATCTATTATTATTATTATTATTATTTGTAGTTTTATAATTATTATTTTTAATTGTGCTCACTTTATTATTATTATTAACCAAAACAAACAAAAAATTGTATTATTAGAAATCTGCATGATGAGCACATTAGGTACATTAAGATAGGGTTAATTCAAGTAGTTTGTTGTAAAGCATTCTTAGCCAAAAAGTAGTTGATTCCTCAAAATTTCTAATGTCTAGTATGTCTAAATTATCTTGTTGGTAGGGGATCATACAAAAAAATACATTTAAAATTTTACAATACTTGCAAATCATATTGAATCATCTTTGAAGGGGAATCAATCTTGAAACTTATGCTCCCAAGCTGTAAAGGAGGGGGATAATTTATGTTTGTAAGCTCTTGGTGCACTAGCATTGTTTGGTGAGGAGTGTTCCATGGGTCCTATTGAGTGATAGCTACAATTATTCCACTTGCTAGTGGAGACTCGCTACCTCATCTTCAACTCTCTGCATGGTTGTTCTTTGGTTCAAATAACAGGTCATACATGTGGTTACATTGGCTATAATTTGGCTAACTCAGATTTATAGATCTTGAACATAATCCTGTATAAGGGAAACACGATCCCTTAACTGTTTTAACTCCTCCCTAAAAGGTGCCAGAATTACTTATTTAAATCTTTCACAAACCCAATCAAATGATAAGGAGTACAGTTGAGCCTTTATACACTCAAACTCTAATTTTTCCTTCACCCAAGCAAAAATGTTTTGTCCCACAGAACAAAGTGCCTTTATAACTAACTAGAATATTGACTACCTTAGCACGAAAACTATCTATATCCTTATCCAAATTATCAGAATTTGAAACCCAGTACTAGTCATATTACACCAAATCCCCCCTCGAAAGATAAGCGGATTCACTTGAAATGGTAGGTACTCATTGCAAGAGAAGCATATAAAAAATTTACCTTCAGGATGAACTAGCAAAGGGAACATTTTAGAGTCTAGGAAAGCTTGGAGATCACTCTTCCCCCTTACATCACATGGAACTCAATTATACCCTCCAAATGGTTCATTTCCACCCACAACACTTGAGAATTGGACCAATTCTTTGAATACCCACTCTATCCGATTGCCTATTTCAACCAACACTAATACATTACTAGTAGTGCACTAGATGCCCCATAAAAAGATAAGAGGTATCACTTGAAAGGATCAATATTGATTGCTAGATAAGCATATCATGAGTTTACATTCAAGATGAACAAACAACATGAGCGATTTAGAGTCTGAGTGAGCTTGGAAACCACTCCTCCCCCTTACATTACACGTAATCCAATTATACCCTCCGATTGGTTTACAACCACTTACCTATTATACCTATTATGGTCAATTGTATGTTCCAACCAACTCTAATACATTACTAGGAGCATTCAAATTTAAGAGATAGAAGTTTCCTTTTCCTTGAGGCTCCCCTACTCCTCTTGGATTGAAATTGACATAATTGTAACCTCCAAAACTCTCAATACAATCCCTACTACCATAACTCTTACTCGAGACTCAAAAAATCATATTTAACCATGTTCTTATCTCAACTAGAATAGAAACCAATGCAATGCAGGAGATTGTTAATGATAAAAATCAAAATTCGCCATTATCTCGCCACCTTCCATGAAAATTTCCAACTTCAAGTGTCTCCATAGTTGACCATCTCCTTACCCTCTAGGTTTTATGGAATTTGTGCCTAGCTCACTACTTTCCTACATGATTACATTTACACTCTTGATGTTCAACCATTATCTTATGTGTTATGTGAATTACATCACCTAGATTTCCTCGACACGTGAGTGGTTTTCCTAGACCGAGCCATAAACTCATAAACATGGTGCCATTAAAACTCATTAGATCCAATTTTCTTTGTCAAAGTATAGAAGCAATTCCTAGATCTCACATATTCTTAATATTGTCATTATCTCACACATTAATTGAACCAGGGAAGGATCAAAACTAATCTCCAGATAGTACATCCCACACTTAACACAAAATAACATTTGAGCCAGAGGCCCATCCTTTCCTAGTAGACCTTTTTATTTCATAATGGCCTATGCATGGCCCAACCTTCACTTTGCTAGAACATGGCACACCTAATCCATAAGAAATTTTCCCATCAAAGACTATGGTAGGGGCTTTAAGACTTGGACTTAGTTTATTCTTAGTGTTCCTTATGCTAACGAGCTACCAACTTTAGCTACGAAATCAACTAAAGAATTATGTTGTCTCAATATATGATGAATCTCATAAGAATTTAATGCTTTTAGGATCCTTCAAATCTTCTTCAGGATTGCCTTTAAGCCCAAATATTTTGGGAGAGTTTCCTTAATTAAACTATGAATAATGATTTATGAACCTCCAACAATTGAATGACTAGTAACTTGTCTTTCCTAAGGAAGTATTAAGTCCTCAAGAAGGGTGTAGGCTTCAACATGATTATTAGATCAATGTCTCTGACCCTATGCACTAAATTGGTGTATGAGTCCCCTTTGTTTGCGGAACAAGATACCCACCTCCCTCACAATAGAAGAATTACATATCTCCCTCACAATAGAAGAATTACATGTGTATGAGACTTCTTTGTACGCATTAAAACACTTTATTTGTTATTAAATATATATGAAATAATATATATATATATATATTTACTTTCACTAACCATAGAGAGATATATTTTATTTATGGTCGTTATTTAAAATAATATATATATCTCTCTAAGAGTATAAAAGACATTTCACAATAAGGGAAAAATTATTTTCAATGTTATTTCTTTGTATACATAAAATTGATATTGAAATACTTTTATTTAAATTTGACATAAGACTATTTAATTTATAATGGGTATTAAAATATTTTTTTGTTATTAATTTTTTTGAATTCTAACCTGTTTAAAAAAAAGGTCGTGGGCCTAATGGTTAAGAGCATGCGTTTCGTCTTAAGAGATTAAGAGATTACACGTTCAAAACCATAGGGGGGTAGAGTATGTATGTCTTCGTAGACTTAGCATATGGCGCGGAGGTGGGTCCCTTGTCCCATAAACAAGGGGGTCTCATACACCAATTTAGCATATGGGGCAGAAGTGGGTCCCTTTTCCCACAAACAAGGGGTCCTCATACACCAATTTGGTGTCTGGCCGTAACTTTAAAATTGGATAATAATAATGACCTTGTCCCACAAACAAGAGGTCCTCATACACCAATTTGGTGTCTGACTTGGCCGTAACCTTAAAATTAGATAATAATAATGATTGGATAATAATAATTATAATTAATATCGTAACCTTAAAATTGGATAATAATAATGATCATCAAGTCTCATACACCAATTTAGTTAGATAATAATAATAATAATCAATTTTAAACACCAAGAAAAATTATACATTTCTTTAATATTGAAATACACAATACAATATATATAACTTCATAAAATTTAATAATAAAATCAATCACACAAAAATAAAAAATTATTAATGTGATTTAACAATAATTTTAAAATTGAATTACCATTATTAAATTCACCTTAACCTTAAAATTAATTATTATTATTATTATATATAATTTATCTAAAACTAAAATAAACATTAAAATATATCATTTATGGTACATGTTCAAATATTACTTTATTATTAAATTCAATATTTAAATATTATTTATTATTAATAATTTCTTTTAAATGTGAATTACAAATTTCATATTTAGCGCATTCAACGCGAAAGAAATTACAAACATCTACCTGAGCAATAGAAAATGTTTTTCAAACACAATCATCTCTTCTTAACGTAACAAAATGCTTATTGTGTGAATACTTAATGTGCTCAATTGGTCTCTTTCCAACTAATAATTTAAAACACCAAAAATATTTGGGTGGAGGTGCTTATAAGTTAAGCTTACTATATAACGACCTAACGTGCCCCAAACGAGGAGAATATAATCTGCCCTCCCATTGGTCGCGGCCTTTTCTCCTCTAAGAATTCCAAAAATCCTAAAAATATGTAGAGGTGGTGGGAAGTTTGCCGTTTATAATAATAGTATTATTATTTAATTTTAAGATTATGATAAAGTAAACTAAATTGGTTTATGAGATTTTTGTTTGTGGGACAAAAATTATGAGATCTTTTGTTTATAGAACAAGAAAAACTTACTTCGGCGTAGAGATTTCATGACTAAATCTATTAAAAATACATATTCTATTCCTAGTCTATTAAAACATACATACTCTATTTACTTTTCTAATTTTAAATATATAAACTCTTAACATTCACACATACTCTTAACCATTACCATGAACTGCTCACAAAGGTTTCCTTCGTGGTAACGGAATAAAAGCATGTTCAACCCCTTCGTGCGTTTGGATAGGTATTTAGAAAGATGCCAGCGTGTTATTATTAAATGTATAAAAGAAAATATACATCTCAGCGTCCTGTTATATGGGTAATTATGTTTTAAGATTCCAAATAATATAATTCAATTTAAAGCCCTGCAGCGGTGGGGTCCACAACGACGTAATAGTGTTTATTAAAGTGAAAAACAGTGCAACGGAGAATATAACCGTTAACGTGGTGGACGTAAGCTTCGATGTAAAATATGCGCACCGGAATAGACGCCTCGGAGGAATTGCAGTGGTCGTATGCCATTGGCTCGGCTACCTTTAATGTCAGGTTTTTCCTTGCCCCAAACGGTTACATCAGGCAATAAGCCAAAGCATGTGACCACGCGCTCAATACTATTTTAATACCACCCACGCAGTATTTGTATTCGCTTGCCCCTGTGATGCGATGCAAAGAAAGGCAGTGTAGAAGGGAAAGTTGTATTCGGAGTGATGGTGCGCTCTGCTTTTTGTTGAAGAACTGAATATATTGCTATTATGGTTTTTGAGTTTGTGCCATTGCTCTTGAGTCGGGAAGAGGACTAGATTGATCCTGCAAAGGTGGTAACGGGGATCGAACCCGGATCAATTATTGAAGTCCAGTTAACTCCAGTTTGTCATAATGGGGAGCCCACTCCGTGTCATGCCTTTGCTGCTCCTGCTGCTGCTCATCTTCTTCTCATCTGTACCTGGTAGCTTAGCAGGTAAGCTACTTATTCTAAATCCTGGGTTTATCAAAGGAAAAATGTATTGTTCTGTTACTCTGTTTTTGCTGATTTCAACCATTATCAGTCCAGTCATCAGTAGGATTATACTTAGTGTTGGTTCTGAACCATATGAAGTTGAACATGTTCAACTTTGCAGAAAGCACTAGAGCTGTGTAAATCAGCAGCAAGGCCAGGGGCTTAGAGATGGGTTTTGATCTTACTGTTTTTTTGAGCTAACCCTTGTTCAATGTATTTTTTTTGTATGAGATTCAATATTGGGATTTGGGAATGGACTGATTGTTTAGGGTGAGTGAGGATTGGAAATAAAGAAATGGGTAGTTTGGTGTAGAAGAAATGGGACTGATTGATTTCTTGTTGTTGGTGGGGAATGGATGACAGGGGCGTTTGTTGGAGTTAACTTAGGGACTGAAGTGACAGATATGCCATCACCGACACAGGTAGTTGCCCTGCTAAAGACACAGCAAGTGAACCATGTTCGGCTTTATGATGCAGATCGAGGAATGCTGACAGCTTTGAAGAAAACAGGAATAGATGTTGTAGTAACAGTGCCCAACAACCAGTTGCTAGGGATAGGGCAGTCAAACTCCACTGCAGCTAATTGGGTGAACAGGAATGTGGCAGCCTACCTTCCAGACACCAACATCACAGGAATATGTGTGGGCAGCGAGGTTCTTACTACTGTTCCCAACGCCGCCTTAGTTCTGGTGTCTGCCATGAAGTTCTTGCATTCTGCTCTGGTGGCAGCCAATCTGGACGGGCAGGTCAAGGTTTCTACTCCTCATTCTTCCGACATCATCTTGGATTCCTTCCCACCCTCTCAGGCCTTCTTCAATGGGAGCTTTAAGTCGATTCTCGTGCCCATGCTGGATTTTCTGCAGAAAACTGATTCTTTTCTCATGCTCAACGTCTATCCCTATTATGTGTACACTCAGAGCAATGGAGTAGTGGGATTGGACTACGCCCTTTTCCGGCCCCTCCCCCCTAACAAAGAGGCGGTGGATGCCAACACAATGCTACATTACACCAATGTTTTTGATGCCGTGATTGATGCTGCGTACTTCGCCATGGCCGACTTGAATTTCACAAACATTCCGGTGGTGGTGTCTGAGACAGGGTGGCCCTCCAAGGGTGACCAAAATGAACCTGCTGCCACAGTAGACAATGCCGACACTTACAACAGTAATCTAGTTAGGCATGTCCTCAACAACACAGGAACTCCCAAGCATCCCGGCATTCCGGTCAATACATACATTTATGAATTATTCAACGAGGATCTGAGATCAGGTCCTATTTCTGAGCAGAATTGGGGACTCTTCAATGCCGATAAATCTCCAGTGTACACATTACATCTAACAGATGCTGGTACAGTTCTTGCTAATGACACTGCCAGTCAGACTTATTGCATATCAATGGATGGGGCTGACCCTAAACTTCTCCAAGCTGCTTTGGATTGGGCTTGCGGTCCTGGCCAAGTTGATTGCTCTGCCTTGTTGCAGGGTCAGTCCTGCTATGATCCTGATAATGTCCAGGATCATGCTTCCTACGCCTTCGATAGCTACTACCACAAGACAGGCATGGCAGCCGGATCTTGTGACTTTAACGGTGTGGCCACCATAACCACTACTGATCCAAGTAAGTTCCCTTTTCCAATCCTGGAAAATATAGTGCAGAACCTAGTGTTGTTCTGTAGAGAAACATCCTGGTTAAGTCTGCTAGTCATATGCTCCTGTTTGCACTGAGAAAAGCTAGGTGCTTTACAGCCCAGATTGGGTGAGGTAACAAAAGCAGACGGATTATATATACACACTGGATCTTTTAAGTGCAAAGCGGTCTGTATTGGAATTTTTTGATACCTCAGGGTACTTAATAGTGGAAGATAGAAAAAAAAAAACTGATAACATATATTCACTGGATCTCTAAGTCAGGGTACTTAATAGTGGAAGATAGAAAAAAAACTGATAACGTATAACCACTGGAACTTTAAGCATGGAGAGGTTTGTTTTCAATTTTTTTATTCTTTTGGGCTTTTAATAAAGGAATTTGGGCTTTTAATAAAGGAAGGGTATATATAGGTTTATATTCAATTATTTTGATCACTCTAGAAATTTAATAGATTTAAAATAAAAATAGATCTATGTCATACTTTCCATTGAAACAAATTGCTTACCATATATTATTTATATTTATTTTATATAATGCATATAAATTCAAAACAAAACAAACCACCTATCTACAAGGCATTTGTTGTGATCTCTTTGCTTTCTCTAAGTCTTCAAAACAAGCAATCATAGATTAATTGACATACCCTGTATGTATGTTTTGAATCTAATTGATATACTCTGTTGGTATGTTTTGCAGGTCATGACTCGTGTATTTTTCCCGGAAGGTATGAACTTTTCTAAGATTAAGTTGATTGAATGTTTTGGTATGGATAATTTTTGGGCTTTTTGTATAGTATGGAGACTTTTTATCACTTTCATAGTTGTTGTGTTTCATTTATCTGGTTTCACAAAATATCTAACATGAAAATTAATTTTGCTTTTACCATTTAAAATTAGTTGTCTTTACAATTTTACCACTTTTATAGTTGTTGTCCTTCATTTATCTGGTTTTGTAAAATATCTAACATGAAAATTAATTTTGCCTTTACCATTTAAAATTAATTTTGTCTTTACAATTTTATTTAGAGTGGAAATTTAGCTTGCTGTAATTTTGCCTTTACCATTTAAAATTAATTTTGTCTTTACAATTTTATTTAGAGTGGAAATTTAGCTTGCTGTTTGAAAATTTGGTTACAGTATTGGTGCAAATGGGACTTTGGCCAACGCCACCAACACCACAATCGGAGCCCCTTCAAATTCAACCGCCAGCAGTAGTGCAGTACAACTTGGCTTTTCACAAGCTGGGCCTATATTTATTGCCCTTTTTCTTTGGAATACATTATTTTTCCAGTAAAAAGTCTATATTGCAGTGTATTGGAATCGTTACTGACAGGGCTGATGGAATTCAATTAAAACCTGATACAGGTGGGTGCAGCTTTCAAAGACCCAACTTAAACTGTAGTCCAACATGTAAGGAAATGGGTTGAATGTGTGATGTCTAAGGGGAAGGTCGAAGGGGAAGGCTGGAGATGAACTTGCTGCTGAAAGCGTTTTTTCTCATCTCCAGTTTTCTAAAAATTAAATTCTGCCAGGGGAGGGAGATGATTTCAAATTTTGTTATGAATTAGTATATGTAGTTTTATTCATTTTAAATACATATTTAATATTATTCTGTAAGTATTAGGGCATGGCCAATTTTTGGTATTAGAATTATTGTGACAAACATAGTTAGCTCTTCTATTTTGTGTGCATTTTCCAAATTTTGGATGAAAATGATTTTTCCTTTTTAAAGTCAGATAAAATAAGGTTATGCAGAAAGATAAATATTTTGCGGAGATCACGAGAGTGTGGTATATGAAATTACAAGGAATTATAACCAAGGATAAATTTAGAACTGCACTATAATAAAAGTTTGAAAAAAAGGTGCAACGGTGTCCTGGGTCCTCTGTGCTTCGTGATGTCAATAAAACTGGTATAAGTCCATTTTAAAACTTGATCAAAGATAAGAAGGAAATATAAATTGTAGATTGTCAATTACAAGTTCATCTTGAATTTGATATCAGTAAAACTGGTGCAAGTTCCTTTTAAATCCTGATCAAAGATAAATCGTATATTATAAATTACAAGTCCATCTTAAATTTTGAAGTATTCCTGATATAGTGAGGTTAACAGGAGATTATAAATTGTAGATTGCAACTCTCAATGTGGTATTGAGTTTTGGAACATAATTTATTAAAAATTTCTTGATGCACACATCAGCTTTTCATCCCGTTTTAAGTGTAAAAAGGATAGTTTAATGGGTTAAAGCGACGATATAATTTCTGTCAAGATTGTAATTTTGTGTTTTTAGATGTGTAAATGAATCAGTGTCGTTTATTTGAGTAGGAGGAATTGTCTATACAGTCAAAAGTGGTTGGAATCTGGGCAAAAAAATTCAAGAAATCTTGCCGTAGCGGCATTTGAATCATGTTTTTATGGTGAAAATGGATTCAACACCATTAATCTCTGAGGCACCCAAAATCTTGAAGTTTAACCATTGTAATCTGAATTTACAAAAATCCCTCTCGAATTTTATCAAAATTTAACTGGAATTTCCATAATTTTCAATGATTTTCAGAAACAACGAGACTACAGCTAAATGAATTCAGTAACCAACTTAAGACAGTTTTATGCTATGCTTTATAAAAACACTTCTCTTTTCGCCCAGACTAAGCACCTCAGTTTGTTTTAACGCAGTTAATAAAACTTCCAGCCTTTTCTAACATAAAGCGCGTTCATGAAACGAACATATTGAGATGCGAACATATTGAGATGCGAAGCCTTCTGTACTTCAAAATGACTTGATAGCTTGTCCAAAGTATTGCTGGATGTCACTGAAACTGACGTGTAGAATGTTCATTTGGAGGCCCCAGGGGCCATTACAGTAAAAGTTGAGCATAGCGTAATTGGAAGGTGCAGTGTATATCGTTTTCCTAGAAAGCCAGAGCGCTGACATGTGAATTTTAATTTGTAGTGCCAGTGAGATATGCCTGTGTAAGTGCGGTCTCTCTTTGTCGTCTTCCCTGTTTTTTTCACCTTTTCTTTTATTAACAACAGTCCACTTTCTTGAAATAACGCTAATCTGTTATTTAAGGATAGAGATTAATAATGGGATC
The DNA here is from genome assembly GCA_000404065.3 of Pinus taeda. Taxonomy (NCBI): domain Eukaryota; kingdom Viridiplantae; phylum Streptophyta; class Pinopsida; order Pinales; family Pinaceae; genus Pinus; species Pinus taeda. Next base: position 133,287 of record APFE030006159.1, read on the forward strand.
CAGCGTTAAAGGATTCCGTGGAATTCTCTCTGGGAATGTTCTGGCCTAAGAAATTGTTGTATATGATTATTGGAGCTCGAGTGGACGTTTGTGCAATACAGCTATATTGTAATACAGATTTGATAGTTATCAATTGCTTCCTCTTTTGTGGGCCATCATACAGATTTGTGTAAGTCATAAATATGATATAATAATTTTATATTATAATATTCCAAAGGCATATCAATTCCTTCCTCTTGTGTGGGCCATCATACAGATTTGCTTTCAAGTCATAAATATGATATAATGATTTAGGTTATATTTTCCAAATCCATTTGTACTTTAAGATTATATCTATATCTATATAAAAGTTAGGGTTAATTTTATTGTTGGATTTTCCAACCAGGAAAAACCAACATAATTTATATATTATATTAATATATAACTGTTTATATGGTCAGAAGTTTATATGTTTCCATTAAAGTATTGACATATATTTTAGAGCGATTATATTTTAAAATCAACAAGAAAAAGTTGACACCAGTCTAATCATGGTTTGGAAGGAACATTAAATATTGGATTGAAGAATACTTTGTCTAACAATAACATATTGTCACTAGAATTATGAGACTTAGATAAGTGTGGTTTGGTTTGGACAAGCATGAATTGCTCAACAACAAGATGATGTCATCAGGTTTGTGCAAGACTTGGATGAACCTAGATTGACCTTAAGCAAGATTATGTCATTACACAAGACTTGATTGAGCCTAGACGGCCCAATGAAAAGATTTTAATAGGATTAATGCGTGAATTGGTAAATCCTAGATGCCCCTTGAAATAGTGGAACCCCTATAATTGGTTCTGACTCTCAACCCCTCTCCATGAGATGTTTTTCCACAGAAAATGTTACTTTTTGACTATTCATGAGAATAAAAATAAGTACATTCCTTTTGCTGAAATCTGGCTTTTTTCAGCTCTATACTAGAAACAAGAAGATGATTTGTATAGCAATATACATATTTGAATCTATCTTAGAGAGTAAAAAAAAATACAACTATCATAATCTATATCATTGTAAATCTTGTCCAACTTTGGAGAGTGATATTTCACCAAGTTTTCAAAAAAGAATTTGAAAAATTGAATATACAGTTTGACTCATAACTTGGAACCTGCAATGCTAATTATATGAGTTCACTTTGTTCTAAAGCGCTGAAAGTTGAGTTTCCAAATGAACTTGTTGAAAGATGAAAGTTGATTCATGTGGTCTATGGGGATGTAATGTATGCTTTGGATTGACTGCCATCAAGTTCCTCATAAAGAATGTAACCTATATCCAATGGTAGAGCACTTTTTGATATCCTATGAGTAGATTTATTATATTCTCTGAAGATATGTTGGAATATGATATCTTGAATGTGGTTTTTTGTTTCTCTGATCATGTGCTTCCAAGCGACTAGATTTAGGACGTCTAATAGGGTAGTGCCTATCAGCCAATCAATCATACATTTGGAGTCACTAAGAATCATAATGCTTTTTATGTCTTTTAGCTTAGCTATCAATTCTGCTTTGGTGTTAGTCGTAGGTCTAAGACCGATTCTTAAGAGCACATGTTTGTTCTCTGTGAACTTAATTAGTTCTTGTCCTCCACAAATATTCTCTTGTGCAACATCATAAAAAAATCCAATAGGAAGACCAAAAGAGATAACAGGGAAATGAAGTCTTCTTGGGACTCTTCTGAACTGTAAAAGGGAGATAATACCGGAAGAGGGAAATGATCTTGGAAGACTCAGGATACAAATACTATCATTTTTGAAGATGACCCTATTCCTTAGCAGCGATATGCCCCAAGCCACAAAGATAGGAAGATCGCAAATATGATTGAATTTCTTCGCCTAGAAATAAAGAATTTCCTCAAAGGAGTACCACCTTAGGTTTTACCCGAATGCCGTGGTTTACAAGAATAGTTTCCAGCACTCATTTAACTAGAATCATTTTGCCCCTCCAATGATAGCCAATTGTAACACCACAAGTTTATATGTTGTTCTACTTTTCTGATCAACCACATCTAGTCCCCTTTATGATAATCATTTGGTTTCAGAAAGAAGCCAAGATACTTTATACCATTTTCTAGAGTGATAATCTGCAAGGGCATAAAAGTATGAATATGTGAGAGGATTTTCGGACTAACTACGAATTGATGAAAGGAGGATTTATGTAGATTAATCTCCATTCCAATTGCACTGCGAAAAATATTTATAATTCTATGAAAGTCCTGCCATTCCAATATAGTGCCCAATCCTAAAAGAAATACATCATCCATGAACAAAAGATGGGTGATATATTGTTTGTGAGAAATTTTAATACCTTTTATATTAGATTCCTACTTTTCCTTCAATAGAAGGAGGCTTAATCTATGATATTCCCACTTAGCAATATTGCTAACGAAAATATCAATCTTGCCTAATTTTGTCTTATTTCATGTTTGCACTTAGGAGATGTGGGTTCAGAGGCCCCACATGAATTTTATGATTAAGTGGGGGCCCAAACATTAGGAAGGAAGGGAAATATTGTGGCTCTAGTGGAGCGTGGGGGCCACCCTATGGAGAATTATGCCCCACATGTGGAAGAAGCTCTCATTGGAGCGAAGTTGGTGAGGAAAGTTGAATTGGGCCCACATGGGCATCTTGGAGGCTCTTTGATAAATAGAGCAAGAGACACTCATTTTGGTCATTTAGTCATCTATTCAAAAATTGTGTCTTTGATATAGCATGCTTGAGCTAAAGCCAAGTCTACAGTGTTGTTTAGCATATGAGTGTCTCCAAGCGGAGATCTCAACCTTTGCTTCGGTGGATTCAAGTGCCAACGCAAGGAGGGAGTCCTACCTATACCCGTTCATAACAGTAGAAGGAAGTGCGAGTTTGTGGAGAGAATTGGCAGCAACAATACAGGGACTACGCAACTCTTGGAGGAGGCACGCTTGGAGGTTGCAAAGTGAAGGGAGTTATGGGTTGAAACTTGAGGTGGATTCTGGAGAAGTCTTGTGGGGGATTTTCCAGCATTTTGGTAGAGAAACAAACACAACATTTGCTACAGGTTACATCTTCTGCTTGTGGAGGAGGGCTAAGCATTTGGGGGTCAATTTTGGAGTGTCAAAACTAGGACAAATCTTTTCTAGGTTTTTTTGAGTTTATTGAGGAGAGACCAAGATTAATTTGGCATAATTTTCTGGGCAGATTTGAGGGGTCAAACAGGGGCCCCAACTCAGGGAAAATTGGGTCGAAATTCCAAGTTCAACATTTGGTCAATTCCTTCGTGGGTGTTTGTGGGTTATTGGTGGAGAGCTTGGGATTAATTTCCCGGAACTTTCTGAACATCCGAGGAGGCCCTAACAACAATTCTTTATATCCAGCAACATATTTTATAGGTAGTTTCAACACAGAGCTAGGAGAGAGCAACGACATATTTGAGAGGGATTTCTTATTGTTCATTTGGGCTTAGCTAGCTTACCTTGAGCAAACCTAGGTGCACTCTTTCCAACACATTGTACCCTCTTATTTATTAATAAAATGGCTCAGATCAACTCAATTCATGGAGATTTCCAATTGTTAAATGTGCTATAAATTTTTGCACGTGTTTATGCTATGTTTGCTTTGTTTAACATTGTATATTGCGATTAGGAATATTACAGTGGTATCAGAGCATGATTTTGGCTAGCTATGGGTCTAAATCACACAAATGCTCAAGTGCTATTGTGGACTAGAATTCCATAGGCTAAAACACTAGTCCCACATTATTTTGTAGATTGAACTTATGCCCAAAAATGTCTCAGTAGGATAAATTTGAAAATGTTACTAGGAGCATCAAGAGATTGGTAGGGCTTCTCGAAGAGTGGTTGTCAGCGAAGGAAGCAAGCAGAAACAGTAGTTGTCGACTTGCAAATGAAGGAAATAAGATGAGCATGATTGTTGAATGAAATGCTAGTAGCAATACTATAGAGACAAAGATGGGAGGTGAAGGTAGTGACGAGATAAGAGAGAACATACCCTTGAAGGATGGAGTTCATCTAGATTTTTCCGATCAGTTGAGCATGAGGCTAATGACATGCAGGGGGAGCACGAAGATACACCTGTGTGACGTAGGAGTCACCCCTGTTGGAGTTTCCTTTGGTAGCCCCAGTAGACATATTGGAGGAGGCAATTGAGCACACATCCATTGATGAGGCATTCCAGTGTATGATAGAGCTTCAAAATGACAACCACCCACAATTCACCGATGAGGATGTCTTGCATGTTGGATTGTCTATGGAGGAGTAGTTGGAGGCTCATGTCAAGCCCATGATGGAGGAGAATGTGCAACCATCCATTGGGCTAGCCATTGATGAGGGGCATCTTAGAGACCACACGTTGGGATTCCAACACAGTTCACTTCAGAGGCACACTAACAGGATCTACAACGTTATCAAACCACCCCTATGCATTGGATTGAGAGGGGCGGAGTTGTCTAGACATACCAGACGGGATGGTCAGATTAGCAGCACCATTGGGTAACCTTTTCCCATTGGAGAGAGGGAGATAGATCTACTTGGTTAGATCTCATGTGTTGACCTGGATAGCGGGTAAATGATCAGACTTGCACAAGGTGCAACATCTGAATGTCGGAGTTGTTCTTGTACAGGGTTCATGCATTAGATCTGTCTCTTGGGGTTGGACGGTGAGAGATTATGAGTTGGTACCTAGTTGAGTGGAATGGACTCATGGAGATGGTCATAGTATGGAGTAAAGCTTAGTGGGAGCTCTTAGACACTGAGGGCATTGGAGGCCTAGGTTAGCATTGGGATCCAGGTGGAGCTCCCTATCCATTATCAGACATGTGAGATGGCTATGGCATTGATGAGGTAGTCGGCCCAGTGATCGAGCACATACATTCCCTAGGGGAATTCCAGTCGACGTTAACGAACAAGCGGTTTGTGAGTAGGTTCCATGGATTGTATTGACACGTTGGTTGCACATGGGGTCGCAAGATGATTAACATTCTCTAGTAGGGGCTGGTGGGAGGAGGTGGCATGGGTAGGCCACTAGATCGGGCATGGTATGGAGACGATGTTCCCCCATTAGGGTATTAGGAACAAGAGTCACCAAGGATCGGCACAACAGAGATATCCCCTCTAGTAGGGGTGGAGTTATGCTGCTGAGGTCTACCAGGGAAGATGAGGAGGTGTACATCTGTGTACTAGCAACATGATGGTTGTATGGGTGCATATGGGATTCCCTATGGTACACGGGGGCATGGAATTGAGTGCTGGTATCCAGGGGTGCATGGGGTTGAGCCACGGAGTTTAGTACTATGCAGAGGAGTTTAGAGGGCCATACTTGTGTGCAGCGGAGTGAGATGATGCACAAGAAGTTTCCAGAGTGTTTCCACCAGAGAGATATCTTGACGAGGGCATTAGGCACACCATTGAGTTTGGCACACTCAGATTTGGAGAGCGAGTTGATCACATGGTTGACCGTGAGCTTCCATTTGTCACTCTCCAATATTGCACACTAACACAGGGGGACTTGAATATCATCTCTTGATGCTCTCATCATGAGTAATAGGACCCATGAGGTTCATTTGAGACAACTGGATGGGACACAATGCATTGGAAGAGAGACTTTCCAATTATGGCATATGGTCAGGACATGAGTTGGTGGATGCAGGCTTGGGGATAGTCTGATTTCTTGCAGAGGTGGCACTTTCACTACCCTTGATCCCACACTCAGGGTGATACATGATCCTATTTTGGTAAGACATTCTGAGGTGTCTCTGGAGCATCTACATCGGTTGGTGGACCGTTTTTACAGGCGGATGTTTAGACACCGTGCAGTATTAGGGATCACTTTTACAAGGCATGATGACATATCCCACTGTGTGGTATGGCCGGCGCAGGGCTATGTAGCATGCACCACACTGGTTTGTGATGTATGGAGTTCATATATTAATTGCACGTAGGCACTTGAGACGTGGTGCAGGTTGGTTCCATCAACTCTCAGGACCATGCCATAGTCATTCTAGCTATGGGATTCATGGGTTTGGTTGGTCGATTGGACACTTTACTTCGTGGTGAGTGGGATCAGGATGGGGGATGACCTAGCTCACCCTTGGTTTGACATGTGGGGGAGCGTTGAGGCCTTGATCGTATGGCAAGGTTGGTTTTCCTTTTTATCGCTATGGATCAGGGTGAGTGTTGCGTTAGCACTTTGTAAATCCCTTAAGGTTGAAGAAAAGGGATCCCCAATGTAACGACAAACCAGTTGTAGGTTAAGGTCCATTCCCCCTAACCTTGGAGAGGTCTCTCTCGCTAGATCAACTTTAATCTAAGAAGATTGATAGGATTTGCATTTTAGACTGGTTATTAAGCTCAAAGGTAGATGATATAGGATTTGATGGAAATGTTGGAAGTGAGGGCCACTAAAGGATAAGATTATAGCACATCAGGGCATGCATGAGCCATCAAGACAACAGAGGCAAGGTAGACACATATCTCAAGTCATTTGTCAGTTGTAGTAGAGTGAGGAATGAGGGAAACACGCAAATATTCAGTTAAATGTAACATAGCATAAGGTTATGAATTCGGCTACACGACTAATGGCCAAATATTTAGAAGAAAGAATCACAGAGAAATAAAGAATTCTATCATGTATAAGATCCATTATTATCCTGAGCATCTAAGGATGAATTCAAGACAATAGTTTCAAAATGAATATTAATTTAACACAAAGGAAAAACAGACTTCAGAACACACACCACAGGGATCTCGAAAAATAATAACACAATCTCACCCTGAGCTTTTATTAAAAATAAGTTTATAGTGGTCTTCTTCCTCTCAACAATTCTCCATCATTCATTACATTGCACATTTAGTCTTTTATATTATTTAGGCCAAAGATGAGATACATTGTATTTCATCCATTAAGTGATCAAAAGGTGTGTTTGATCATTTCTAATAGAAACAACAAGATTAAGGTTAATTATAGAAAAGAATCCTTATCTGCTCAGCACGAACAACAACAATCTCACCAAACCTACTTTATACAATTGTTTGTATTCCTCTTGAAAACCTTGACCTGCCTTCGATGATGCCAAAAGTCCTGCTAAAAATCCTTCGGATGCCTTATTGGGTCACCTCCGATCAATCAAAACCATAAGAGATGGCGAAGTATAAAATCATGACTATGGAAAGGTTTTAAACCATAAAACATGTGAGCGGTAACCATAGCCTTGTGTCATGAGTCCTAAACACTTTAGCTGGGACATGGGGATGATTCTTTGGAATATCGTGTTACCACGGTTCCATCACACATGACATGGGACCACATATATATGCGCCTAGGCCCACGCCTTGTGCTGATAGCTCCTAGCTCTATGAACTCTTTATAACCATGGACTAGCCCCCACATCAAAGTTGCTCTCCCAACAATTCCAATCGACAATTTCATTTAGTGCACACATTACATCTCGTCGATTGCGATCATCGATCACCTTTTGTGTGTGGTCCTTGGTCCTGTGACTTTTCATGTGCTCATGTTCAACCCTCTTATCAGAGCCCCTCTCCCGAAATTTTCAATTAGAGGTTTCACTTTGATACACAACACACATTCATCGATCATTGAATGATGATATGTGACATCATCAATGCCACATCACCACCATGTCGTTGCCATGTGTCAACCGTATGGTCATGTCATGGTAACGTTAGCTACCATGTGGGCCATATCATAACCAATCACTCACTGCCATGTGTCCCTTTGGGAGGAGAGAGAAAGGGCCCGACCTGGCCTGGTTTTGGGAGGAATTCCTTTGTAAATTTGTTTTGGCCTTTCCCGACATTTTAACACTGTAGGATTTTTCCTGCAATCCCGACGATTTCGAAATATGATCGCCCTACCTCCATTGTGAATTGCCGATTGCCAACCCTACTGACTGTCGAATGACCATACACCTCTAAGATGTAGGATTTGGAACCTCCGATCGCCGATATAGCCATGCACCTTCGAACTACGGGATGCAGGATCACCACTTAAGCATTTTTCCTTTGTTTTCAAGCCCTTTGAAGAAGGATCTTCTTTTTGCCATAACTTTCGATACTGGAACATGTTTGAAGAGATCTATAGCTCGTTTAAAATATAATGCAAAGATCACCCCCATGAAGACACCTGCAACATGATCTGAACTAGAATTCATATTAAAAACATCTCCCAAACATCCAAACTGATCTTAACCATAGGACCTCAAGGACTAAATGACTCCTTGGACAAACAACCTTTAGGTTATGATACATAGTGATTCGTAGGATAAATTGACCAAAATGAATAGTGATAGACTAATACCACTGGTTCCTATTAGAGGACTTTAACATCGACTCCAATAGGGATGGTAGCCTCTTTGTGAGGTGCCAAGAACAAAAAACAGACTAGAGGCCTAACCATTGGGAAATGGAGTTAACATAAAAGCTGAAAAATTCACTGAATGGCTAGAAATTGAAAACTTTAAAGGAAATAAAAAAAACTTTACAACACATCACCAAAGTCTTATGGCCTTCTCTTTGGGCTTCAAACATGACAATAATTGTTTGTTGTTGCTCAAAATATATACAATAGGTATATATTCCCTCCAATGTAACCAGTCAAGCAAATGACTACTTGAATGAGTTTTTCTCATAGTTCCCATGAACAAGCATAAGGAAAAAGAGAGTGGAAACTCAAAACTCAACTAATCCTGAAAACCATAATCCATAAATAGCACAACTTCCCATAGATCTTGCAACAAATTGGCCATAGGAAGACAAAACTCTTCTTGGGATCTTCAAAAACATAATTGGTTACCTTCGCTTGATGATCAATAAGACGACTCTGTTCTGGAGGAAAGGGAACATCCAGTTCATTTCTCTTATCCTCTTCAATTGAGGCAACCACCTTATCCACAACGATGATGTGCATATCTAGGACAATTTGTTGTTCTTTAGCAGACTCTTGATTTTTTGTAATTGGAGGTAGATCTTCACGTGAAAGAGGTTTTAAAACAACCCCTCTCTTTCACTAGTCTCCTCTTCTTGATCTGGCTCGGTCCACTGAATTTATCCCTCAAGTTCAAGAAGACAAACCTATTGCATTTCTTCATTGAACTCTGTCTGATCAATTTCATCTTCATCTGCAAAAATTGTTGCCTGATGGGAATCTTCATAAATATTTAGGCAACAAACCTCTTCCATTTTCTGTTCTTGACATTGGGAAGAAAATTCACAAAGGACTTCTTTAATTTCATCATCCATTACATGTTGATCATAGATGTCAATTCCCTTGAACTGAAACAGATTATCTAATTTTCCACAAAATCTTCCTATCAACACTATAGAAGGATAAGTCTATTTAAAATTTCTACAAAATGCTGAATAGAAATCCATTAGAGAACATATACTTGCAGCTGGAAAACCTTCATACCATGATCTAGCTTTATCCTCTAAGGTTACTATGAACATTTTAATCAATGAATCCTCATGAAAATGAACTTCAAGTCTACGTACATGCATGTGGAATTTAATTAAATGAAAATCAACATCTTATCCCTTTCCATCTCTGAATATTGGGAGATAGGCTGACAAATTAACAAGAGGCATAGGATTCAGAAAACTAGGAATACAAGATCTATCCATAGGAGCATACCTGGTATTCATTCTTGCAGAACCCATTTTGAAAACAATCACTAGTGATTCTGCAAATCACTGACCTTTAACCAATGAAGACATTGTGAATGTTTGATCTTCTAGATCCTTTGAAAACAGAGTCGTCAGGTGAATGATTCAGCCTTTTTGTGTCTAATTGTTGTCCACCATCAACAATCAGATTTGCAACTTTGATTATCTTTTCGAGGGAAAATTAAGAATTTTGTTTGTTCCTCGGCAATGACACCAGAATGTTAGCACTATGTAAATCCCTTAAGGTTGAAGAAAATGGACCCCAAAGGTAACCACAAACCACTTGTAGGTTAAGGTCTAGTTCCCCTAACTATGGAGAGGAATCTCTTGCTGGATCAACTATCAATCTAAGAACATTGATAGAATTTTCATTTTAGACTAGTTATTAAGCTCAAAGGTAGATGATATAGGATTTGATGGAAATGTTGCAGGTGAGGGCAAGGTAGGCACATATCTCAACAGAGGCAAGGTAGGCACATATCTCAAGTCATTTTTTGGTTGTAGTATAGCAAGGAATGAGGGAAACACATAAATATTCAGTTAAATGTAACAGAGCATAAGGTTATGAATTCTATTGCACGACTAATGGCCAAATATTTAGAAGAAAACATGATAGAGCAATAAATAATTCTATCATGTTTAGTTGTCTTCTTCTTCTCAACAATTCTCCATCATCCATTACATTGCACATTTAGCCTTTTATATTATTTAGGTCAAAGACCAGATACATTGTATTTCATCCACTAAGTGATCAAAAGGTGTTTTTGATCGTTTCTAATAGAAACAACAAGATTCAGGTTAATTATAGAAAATATTTTTAATCCTTATCTGCCTAGCTTGAACATCAACAATCTCACCAAACTGTGTTATACAGTTGTCCGTATTCCTCTTGAAAATCTCGACCTACCTGCTATGATGCCAAAAATCCTGCTATAAGTGCTTTGGATGCCTTATTGGGTCACCTCCGATCAATCGAAACCATAAGACATGGCAGAGTATAAAATCACGACTATGGAAAAGATTTAAACCACAAAACCAGTGAGCAGTAACCATAGCCTTGTGTCACGAGTTTTAAATCCTTTAGCTAGGACACGGGGCTAATTCTTTGGAATATCCTATTACAACGATTCCATATCACACGACATGTGACCATATATATATGCACCTCGGCCCATGCCTTGTGATGACTCTTTATAACCGTGGGCTAGCCCCCACATCGAAGCTCCTCTCCTGGAAATTCCAATCGACGGTTTCATTTGGTGCACACATTACATTTCGCTGATTGTGATCACTGATCACATTTTACGTGTAGCCCTTGGTCCCGTGACTCTTCATGTGTCTACATTCAACCCTCTTATCAGAGCCCCTCTCCCAACATTTTCAATCAGAGGTTTCACTTTGATACACAACACACATCCACCAATCGCCAAATGTCGATATGTGACATCATCAATTCCACGTCACCACCACGTCACTCCCATGTGTCAGTCGTACGGTCACGTTAGCCACCACGCTAACTACCATGTGTCCCTTTGGGAGGAGAGTGAAAAGGTCCAACCTGCCCTGGTTTTGGGAGCAATTTTTTCGTAAATTTGTTTTGGCCTTTCCCAACATTTTAATGCTGTAGGATTTTTCCCGCAATCCTGGCGATTTCAAAATGTGATCGCCCTGCCTCCATTGAGAATCACTAATTTTTGACCTTACCGACTACTAACTGACCGTAAACCTCCAGGATGCAGGATTTGGAACCTCCAATTGTTGATATAGCCATGCACCTCCGAACTACGGGATGCGGATCACCACTTAAGCATTTTTCCTTTGTTTTCAAGCCCTTTGAAGAAGGATCTTCTTTTTGCCATAACTTTCGATACTGGAACCCATTTGAAGAGATCTATAGCTCATTTAAAACATAAAGCAAATCTCATCCCCATGAAGACACCTACAACATGATCTGAAATAGACTTCATATGAAAAACATCTCCCAAACATCCAAACTAATCTTAACCATAGGACCTCAAGGACTAAATAACTCCTTGGACAAGCAACCTTTAGGATATGACACATAGTGATTCATAGGAAAAATTAACAAAAATGAATAGTGAGAGGCTAATACCACTGATTACTATTATAGGAATCAAAAATGTTGGATGGGTAGGAGGTGACATCATGTAGGTGCTTGGTCTAGATGTGTTGAGACTCCATAGATGTTTTTCCATTAGGTACCAAGAGAGGTGGATACAACTTGAGCATGAGGGGAAAACTGTCATGATCATAGTTGCACAATGACAACATAGTTGCACCCTTTTTAGACTAGCGTGGGATCCGGGCATCATAGGACTTGGCAGTACAACTACCCTTGGGGATGAGATGATTTCTATACGGGAAGATCATTCATATCTTCCATTGGGCTTTGGTGGCTCGCTCATGGCATGAGAGATTTTATTAGCATGGCATGTGGGCCAGCAGGATGATATCAGGAGAGTCTAATGTGCGTAGGACACCATCTCTGTAGTGTTTGGGTGGTATCTTCGATAGTATACTCCTGGAGTGCATGGTATGACCTAAGTGGTAGGAAACCTTCATGAGGAGTTGGGCATAGTGCCACATTATCATGATCCCCTACTCATTGATGTATATAAGGGAATTATAATACTTATACCACGCAGGATAGTGGGAGAAGTGAGGAGGTGGGAAAATATGGCTTGGGATCCTAATATTGAGGGATTATGTTATATCATGACAGTGCAGAGGTCAGGGATGAACCAATGATGCATATGGGACCTTGACACTTTTTTGCAGTGCAACGACGAGCAACAACCAGAGAGAACGTTGTTTGGAAGTTGCTTAAGGACAAGAAACGTTTTGGTGGGGAGGACTGTGATATTCCCACTTAGCAATATTGCTAAGGGAAATATCAATCTTGCTCAGTTTTGTCTTATTTCATGTTTGCACTTAGGAGGTGTGGGTTAAGAGGTCCAACATGAATTTTGTAATTAAGTGGGGGCCCAAACACTAGGAAGGAAGGGAAATACTGTGGCTCTAGTGGAGCGTGGGGGCCACCCCATGGAGAATTACGACCCACATGTGGAATACACTCTCATTGGAGAGAAGTTGGTGGGGAAATTCGAGCTAGGCCCACATGGGCATCTTGGAGGCTCTTTGATAAATAGAATAAGAGGCACCTATTTTGGTCATATAATCATCTATTCAGAAATTGTGTCTTTGACATAACGCGCTTGAGCTGAAGCCAAGTTTGAAGTGTTGTTTAGCACACGAGTGTCTCTGAGCAGGGATCTCAACCCTTGCTTTGGTGGACTTCGAGTTCTAGCCCAAGGAGGGAGTCCTACCTATACCTGTTCGCACCAGTAGAAAGAAGTACGAGTTTGTGGAGAGAATTGACAGCAACAGTACAAGGACAACACAACTCTTGGAGGAGGCACGCTTGGAGGTTGTCGAGTGAAGGGACTTAGGGACTCAAACTTGAGTTGGAGTCTGGGGAAGTGTTGTGGAGGATTTTCCATCATTTTGGTGGAGCAACAAAGGTAACATTTTCTACATGTTACATCTTTTGCTTGTGGAGGAGGGCCAAGCATTTGGGGGTCAATTTTGGAGCGTCAAAACTAGGACAAACCCTTTCTGGATTTTTTTGGGTTTAATGAGGAGAGACCAAGATTAATTTGGTAGAATTTTCTGGGAAGATTTGAGGGGTAAAATAGGGACCCCAACTCAGCCAACAGTGAGAGGAGCTAGGGGAAAATTGGGACGAAATCCCAAGGTCAACATTTGGCCAATTTCTTCGTGGGTTTTTGTGGGTTATTGATGGAGAGCATTGGGTTAATTTCCAGGAACTTTATAAGCATCCAAGTAGGCCCCTAGCAACAATTCTTTGGATCCAACAACATATTTTATGGGTAGCTTCAGCACAGAGCCAGGAGAGAGCAGCAACAAATTTGAGAGGGATTTCTTATTGTTCAATTTGGCTTAGCAAGATTTCCTTGAGCAAACCCAGGTGAAATCTTTCCAGCACATTGTACCCTCATATTTATTAATATAATGGCTCAAATCATTGCAGTTCATGGAGATTTCCTGTTGTTAAATGTACTGTAAATTTTTGCATGTTTTTATGTTACATTTACTTTGTTTAACATCGTATATTTCCATTAGGAATATTACATAACCCCCCCATAAAAAGAAAAAATAGGAGAGGTGACAACATACATCCTCGCTTTAGACCTCGAGAGCTGGAAAAATTACAGGAGGGAGAACCGTTGATTAAAGTGGAGAAATTAGCAGAGGACACAACCCATAATATAGTTTGTAACTTCCAATCTCAAACCAATCTATAAGAGAATAAGTCAAAGATATTTCAAGTTAACTTTGTCAAATGCTTTGTTAAGGTCCATCTTGAGGACTAGGGCTTTCTGATTTTTTGTTTTTATAGAATGGAGGATCTCTTGTGCTATTCCAATGGAATCATGTATCTGCATGTCAGCTAGGAACAAAAATTAGTTTGGGGCCATATTCTCCTCTATAAAACACTTGATTCTCTTATAGATTACCTTTGTGATAATTTGTAAACCAGGTTGCACGTGGATATAGGCTTGTAGACAAGAAAGGACTTAAGCTTTGAGAATTTTGGGATCATAGTTATATATGTACATTGATCGCTACGAAGACTTTCCCAAATTTTCTAGATTCCTCCACCATTAAGCAGAGATTAGGCCACATGGTTCAAAATTTTTGCCTTTGGAGAAAATCTTCAAAACCTCTTTAATTTCCTCGAGGGAGATAGGACTATGGAACTGGATAGATTCCTCATGGCTGAAAAACGAGGGTAATGTTGGATGAGTTGGAGTTGGAAACTGATATTGGAGGACCTCAGGTCTTTAAAGAGAGTATAAATAGGAGGAAGTTGCCTCCTTTAGCTATTTGGATCTTGAGATAATCTTTCCTTCCTCTGTTTCAAGCTCCCAAATGGAATTGATATTCCTTCTATGATTAGCATAATTATGAAACAATTTTGTGTTAGCATCCACCTTCTTTATCCAAATCACCCTACCCTTTAATCTCCAAGCCTCTTGTTCCATTTTTAAGATCTAATTTTTCCTAGTTTCTAGCGAACTTAATCTCTGAGCTAATTCTACAAGAAAGGAATTGTTGGAGAAGGCTCAAGAGATGTACTCATATTCTGATTCAATGGCCAATATATATTTTTGCAGTTCCAACTTCCTATTCTTTTCCTAGGACATCATTGCCTTCCTGAACTCCATAAGTTTCCTACAATAGCAAAGGAGTTGTTGTCAACCAAGAAATTCTGCCATATACCCCTCACCAATGATCCAAATGAATCCTCTTCCATCCATGAATGGTTGAATTTGAATAGGTACTTGTTTTTATGAGGGTCAAAGTCCAATTCTAGGAAGACAAGCATGTGATCCGAAATCTTATCTTGAGCTGTCCAAGATATCAGCCACCCCACTTTATTGACCAATTGGTCTACGATCAAGAATCTGTCATGGTGTTTTGCAATAAAATCCACACCCGTCCTACCATTTCTCCATGTGGGATAAAATGGAAAAGGGACTATGTCTCAAAGGTTATGATTTCACAGCATTGTCGAGAAATAGTAACTCAATGGATTTGGGTGTGCTTGAGATACCTAAGACTCCACTGCAGAAGTAGTAAAGTTTAAGACTCCTATCAGGAGGAGCGAATGGTCCACAAGAAGGCTGATTTCTTGGATCAGATCTCAGAAATCTTGTATATCGTTGAAGGGACCATAACAGTTCACCAATTTGATGGGAATTGGAGGGCCTATAAGATATCCTTCTAAGATGATAACAATAGATGATGAGAAGGCCTTGAAGGAAGAAATATTAGGGTCCCATAAGGATATAAGACCACCTGACAAGCTGTTTGAGTCCATTGCACATGAAAACCAGTCTAGACACAACATTTTGAAGGTCTCCTTGGATTTTTTGGTTGATACCATAGTCTCTTGTAACATGATGAGGGAGGGGCGATGGAGGTTAATTAGTCTCTCGAGGGAGATGAATTTAGGGGATTCCCCTACCCCTCGAATGTTGGGTGGCAATATTATCATTATTTGGAGGGGAACGTAGGGTTCTCTAAGGGCTCTTGAAGCGAAGTCCAAGTATGAAGGAGGTGAAAGGCGTAATCCACCCTCGATAGGCTAAGCAAGATTTCCTTCTCTAGCAAGAGTTATTTTATTTATTTATTTTCTATCTAATGCTGATGTTTTGGAATTTAAAGTTAGGCTCGTTTGAAACTATGTCTACAAGGGAAACCCCTAAGAACATAGGGGTCAAATATAACTTCAATGCATCTTCATAAGAAGTCAAAGGCACATGAATTGAAGGGTCAAAGTCCAATTCTAGGAAGATAGGCATGTGCTCTGAAATCTTATCTTGAGCAGTCCAAGATCTCAGCCTCCCCACTTTATCGTCCAACCGGTCTGCGATCAAGAATCTCTCAAGGCGTTTTGCAATACCATCCATGCATGTCCAACCATTTCTCCATGTGGGAGATAATGGAAAAGGGACTATGCCTCAAAGGTTATGATTTCGCAGCATCGCCGAGAAATAATAACTCAATGGATCTAGGTGTGCTCAAGATCCCTAGGATTCCCTTGCAGAAGTAGTAATGTTATGACTCTTTCTAGGAGGAGCGAATGGTCCATGAGAAGGCTGTTTACTTAGATTAGATCTCAGAAAGCTTGTTTGTCATTGTAGGGAACGTAATGGTTCACCAATTTGATGTGGAGTGGAGAGTCTCTAAGATATCCTTCTAAGATGATACCAATAGATGATGAGAAGGCCTTGAAGGAAGAAATCTTAGGGTCCCATAAGGATAGAAGGCCCGCTGACAGGCCGTTTGAGTCCATTACACATGAAAACCAATCCGGACACAACATTCTGAAGGTCTCCTTGTATTTTTTGGTTGATACCATAGTCTCTGTTGGAAATAATACTGAGAGGGGGGGTGAATCAGTATTATCATATCAATAATTTAATTTTCAAAACTAATTTGTATACACTACTTTAGCTCAATAAACTAGGATGTGTATGCAATTGTACTTAATGAAACCAGCGTATATGTAGAGATATTTTGATTTACCCAAATTATCATGTATTGAAATTTAATCAGTATATTAGGTATTCATTAGATAGTGCAATAAAAATAAAATAAAGCATCACACATAAGTAACACACACGAACACCAAGATATAAGGTGGAAACCCAATGTGGGTGAAAACCACCTGTTGTTGTCGTCTATGTCTTCTTTTAATAATAAGAAAATTTTGTTTACAATTTTTGTACTAGTGTATTATTATACCAGTCTGCAAGCTTCTACCTGCAGAAGGCTACAACCTTCTCTCATTCTCTAGCTTCTACCGGAAGGGAGCTACAACCCCCTAGCTCTTGTACTAGCTGATATGTTTGCTAGTATGTAGGCACTGACCTATAGAAGGCTACGACCTTCTTTATTCCTTTAGGGACCTCGTTTCATAAATTTTCAGACTGGATCCATCAACAACATCATTCAATCATCAAATATATCTGCATCAACCAATCTCCTTTTGAACAAACCACAATTGAATCAATCAATCCCTTTGACAACCCATCAATCTGATCATTCAGAATGCTATCACCAGAATACAGTAACCAGAACCCAAGCCAGAACCCAGAGCATTGCAACAACAAACAGAGCAACTAAAACATATTTTATAAGGTATACGCTACTTCCATGTGTTGAACCTGTGTGTATACACGCTTTCCTCAAAGCCAACCAACGTATATATCTGCAAATATAAATTCAGAATTATGCAGCTATTCCAAACTTTAGTTATACCCATATCATATCATTTACAAAATAATATATATGTGTCAGAATTCAGATCTAGAATAAACAGGAGCAAAAACATCTAATAATAATTCATTTTACGCCTTAAGATTTCAATCTATCATTAGATCTGATCCCTCATCATCATCTAAGGTTCATCCTTGGTTCAGATCCATAAATGCACCTAACCCAATAACCTGCATACTAGATCTCACACTTCATCAGATATTCGATACTTGCACACCTTGGCCTAATGATCTTCACCTCATTTTATAGTTTTAGGCCTTTCTCAATACCTTGGACCAAAACCACTTAGGACCAATACCTTGGACCAAATACCTAGGGTCAATACCTTGGACCAGATACCTTGGACCAATACCATGGACCAATACCATGGACCAAATACTTCGGACCAAAAATTTAGTTTTCCAAGGTATATGCACTTTTCCTTCTGTGAAAGTGCGTGTGTACGTATACAAGACTTGTATACAGTGAAGTTGCATGTATATGCAACTTGGTCAATGGTGAAGCTGCGTGTACCTCTCTTTCTTCATTATGTGAAGACTAATATGTAATTCTTTGCTATTTACCAACTATATTGTGATCTTTCATCTGAGTGAGTTGTCTTCTGAACTAATTCCTTGAAGCTGCCTTACATTTTATCGCATCTGTAAACACTAATGTCATGCATTCTGTCACATCTGATATCTCTTCTGTAGATTCATCTAGTTACCATATACAAGTGAGTTGTTCTACTGCAAGTGGGTTGCCATCAAGTACAACACATACATCATAATGCTAACAGTCTCTTGTAGCATGATGATGGAGGGGTGATGGAGGTCAATTAGTCTCTCAAGGGAGGTGAATTTAGGGGATCCTGCTACCCCTCAAATGTTGGGTGGAAATATTATCATTATTTGGAGGGGAATCCAAGGTGCTCTAAGGGCCCTTGAAGCGAATTCCAAGTCTGAAGGAGGTGAAAGGCTTAATCCACCCTAGATAGGCTCCGTAGAATTTCCTTCTCTAGCGAGAGTTATTTTATTTTATTTTTTCTATCTAGTGGTGATGTTTTGGAATGTAAAGTTAGGTTCGATCATAATTGGGTCTACAGGGGAAACCCCTGAGAATGTAGGGGTCAAATATAACTTCAATTCATCTTTATAAGAAGTGAGAGGTGTAGGAATTGAAGGGACTAGTATGTCAACAAAAGGTGAAGTGATAGTCGATGAAGAGGAGGGTTCCGAGCCAGTGGAGGCCAGACACGATTGGAAGAGTGTAGTCATAGGTTGTCCCTTAGATCTTAGGACTAGGGTTTTGCAAGGCCATTGGATTTTAGGTTTAGTTATGTTGTGATAAGAGTTGTAATATGTAATAGAATTATGTGCAGAGTTTGTACAGTTCAGAGAAGAGAAGGGCGGATAGCTAGTTGAATAATTACGAGTATTCAATTCAATTTTTTCAATACACATAGATTCTTTAGTTGATAATTATTCAATAAGAGAGTTTGGAGAAAAAATAGACTTACAAAGAAATTCCATACTACTGACCGAGGGATTCATAGCTTGAGAAGAATCAAGACCAAGAGTAGCTTCAAAATCTAGGCAAATATTGTTGTCCTCCATAGATTTTTCAACGACCCCTTCGACAGGAGCTCCAATAAGATGCTAGTCACCTAAGGTTAGACCTTGGTCAATAACTTGCGGTAGGGTTCCCACAACATGAATATTCTCGACAACCAAATATTCAGGGCTCGAGAGCTGGACTACTACCTTAATATTATGAGTCTTCTTAGACGTCTTAGGAGAGACTTGTGACCACCAGGGTTTTTTGGATATTGGCTACATGAGAGGCCTAGTCATAAATTTATGGTGGTTTTTGAAGCCAAAATCCTGACGAGGAGGGGCCTTGTAGAAACCAACTAAGTGACTGACTTCTCTGCATTTTATGCATCTGAAAGGACCTTTCAAGTAGTCTAGAGGTTGAATGATAACTTCTCCCCCCAAAGATATTTTAGTGACCCACGCAACTCCTCTGAGGTATCCATTTCCATAAGGATCCACACCATTTGCTTATTTGCAACAAGAAATGAGGCTTCTTCTAAGGAAATAGACTTTCCAAAAGAATTTTCCACCTTGATAAGGATTTCTTTAGACTAGAGCTCAAGTGGGAACCCCAGGAGAATTACCCACAAATTCTTACATAGTTGCAGTTTTTCCCTTGGGCAGAAAGTCAGGTGCCACCGTTGAAGCCAAAGAAAACCCCTACCTATGACCCAAGGCTTGTTGAGGATAAGTTCCAAATCGACCTTTCATAAGAAGTATAAATGGATCCATTTATTTACCAACATATTAACTATTAGTGCAACTACAAAGAAATGAGACATGATCTATGGAAACTAGAATAATACAAATCATTAAGGTAGGAATTAGTCTATGTATCATATATAATGTTTTCCAATTTTGGTTTGTTGTTGTTGTTGTTGTTTTTTTTAACAGTGTGTAATAATTATTGTTGTAATTTCATTTATGTTTCATAAAGTTCGTTAAGGCATTAATGGGATTCCACGAGGAATGAAAACTTGTCCTATACAATTTAGGAGGCTGTTAAAATATGAGCACCTACAAATGGTTTGTTTATTTGACATAACACATATAGGGAAGAATGTAACATAAACATGATGGGGAATCATAGATGGAAGGAGTGATAAGGAAACAATTGTATTTTTTATAGTGACATTGAGGAAGCCAATCATGCAATGCAAAATGTGATTCATTCAAATAGAAATTGACATCGAGATAGTCTTCCATGGTCATCTATCGAGCAACAAAGAAATGTTACAAAAGAGATAATTTGGAGAATTAATTTTTCTATGGGATTTTCTACAAACATGAATAATATCTTAACAAAGAAAGGTGAATTTCATAGGGTAAAAATTCACGACTCACATATATTCGGCAGGGTAATTGTTTTGTTATATTATTGTATCAATAGACATCTTTTTAGTATTTTTTTTGTTTCCTTTTTCATTATAATATGTCCTACTTCTAATATTTATAATTATAGCCTTTTTTTTACAATATATTCTACCTCTATCTCCTCTAGACAACTTCGACAAGAACTTAAAACAAGTTATATTGATGTTGGAAAATACACGAGCTAAGTAATAATTTCTCATCGAAATGTTAGTTGCTCAACTCGCTGACATGTGTTTTACTTGCAATGTATATACCTTTTTGTTGAAACCTATGATTTTCTTGCATCATGTGTAGGTGGTTTTCATTTAAAGAAATTGATAAAAAAAAATATAAAGTATTGAAGGAGTAAAGTTCCTAGGCTAGTGTGTGAATTGCAAAATGTAGAATTTTCCTGTAGATTCGCAAGCTCATGCAATGTATTAAAGCACAAGACAAGAACCTACTTCTACTTTCAACTAGCGGAAGCCAATAGATTGATGAAAAAAATATGAAGAAGAAGAAGATAAATCAATGTCACATAACACAAGATGTATCTGGGGAAATTCACTGCTCAAAACCCCACTATTTGTATTGCATATATCAGAAATATGAGTGAAGTTACAAAGCTTATTCTCACTAGAAAAATTCCACACAAGTGTGCTCAACTCTCGCAGCTCACAAGCTGGCTCAAGCCAAATCCTTAGTCTATTCAGCAACTCTCCAAGCCCCTAATCTCTTGCATGATTCCTAGGATGAATAACCCATATTTAAAGGGAATTCATGCTTCCAAAACTACACAATCCAAACATAGGATCGATATCTGATGCATGCATGATATTTACACTCCAGTAAATAATACAACTGATAGTACATTGTCCCTACACTCTAGTCTCAACTGGGTCTTTCTCAGAATCAACATGCATGAGCTTTTGATGAGGGAATCTTCAGTTAACTAGAGTGTCACTTGTGGATGCACTAGTGCACCAACTATTTGTTAACTCTTTATTAGTTCCACGAACAACTTGGAACTAATTTAACTGAAATTAACTCAGTAAACTGGGTGATCTAATTTCCAACTCATTTAAACTCATACGGGTCCCCTAAAACTTAGGGAGAACATATACATGACTACATAAATACTTCCAATTCAAAATTCGTAAGCTAATTAAGTTAATTAAAATTAATTAACTATTTACAAGTCGCTATGAGAATAGAAGTCGATTTTTAATTATCAGTTCAATCCAAGAACAAATTAAATTCAAATTGCTTATTGTCATTTCTCAACACTCTCTCTCAACAAGAAAGGGACTATCAGCTACCCCAATCTCGTCTTTGTGAAACTCCAATTTGCATCTTGACAATGCCTTTGTCAAAATGTCAACATCTTGCTCCTCCCTGGGAATGTACTCTAACAACATAATCCACCTCAATACACAATATCTAAGATGATGATATCAGATATCAATATGCTTGGACCGACCATGAAAAACTAGATTTTCATAGCATTTGATACAACTCTGATTATTGTAGTAAATCATAGTTGCATCCATCTGCTGACCAAACAAGCCAACCAGGATCTTCCTCATCCATATGGCCTCACATGTTTCCTGACTCACAACCATGTACCATGCCTCTAACAAATTGAGTGAAACTGATCTATGTTTCCTGTTGTACCAAGAAAATGTCGTTGACCCAATACTGAAGATCCCTCCTGATGTGATCTTTCGGTTGGATGGAATCCCTACCCAATCTGCATCGGTGAAGCCTTGAAGATTCACTCCCTCTATCCATTTTCACCATAATCCATACTTAGAAGTTCCCCTAAGGTATCTCAACACATGCTTTGCTGCGTTCCAATACAACTTGGTAGGCCTAACCATCACTTGACTAAGCTAGTTAACTGAATAGCACATATCTAGTCCTGCATTCACCAAGTACATGAGTGAACCCACAAGTTTTTTGTAAACAATAGCTTCCACTACTTCCCCTGAAGTACTATCCTCCTTCCTCCAGTTACTTGCTAGAGGAGTCTGCATGAGTTTTCTGCTCTCCATGCAGAATCTCCTGAGTATCTCATTGGCATACTTGCCCTAAGACACAAACAACTACCCATCACCCTGCCATACCTCAATGCTAAGAAACTAATGCATGACTGCCATGTCCTTCATCTCAAACTCTCTTGCAAAGTCATCCTTGCAAGATTTGATTAGCTGATCATCACCTGTCATATGAGATCATCAACATAAATTACATGATCAACAATTTACCTTCCACCACTATGTGGTACAGTTTCGCTTCCGCTTCACTCTTCTTGAAGCCCAAACCAGTGAAGTAGCGATCTATCCTTGTGTACCAAGCACGGGGTGCTTGCTTCAACCCGTACAACACTCTCTTGAGACAACACACATGAAACTCACAGTCAAACATCTCAAAACTATCAGGCAGCTTTATTACACCTCTTCCTCAATCATCCCATTAAGGAATGATGTCACCACATCCATTTTATGTATCTTCTAACCCATCTGTGTTGATAGTGCCAATATAGATCTGATTGACGAGTACCTTGCAACAGGAGCAAAGCTCTCATCATAGTCAATCCCTTCTGTTATAGGCATATTTTGTCACTACAACCCCAATCTTATATGTCGATAAACTAGGGCTCTTTAACCCCTAAAAGTGTTGTTTCATACCCTAAAGGATCATGGTCAACTGATTTCATCATTCCCCAAAAATTCCACCTGAAAAACCATCCAAAACTGGCCAAAAAAGGACCATACTGATTGCTCCACTGTTAGGGTGCAATGTATATTGACTCCTACACTAGACAGGTGCGATGCATATTGATGAGGCCTTCTGTAGGGTGCGATGAGCGAGGATGGGCAAATGTCCGAGACAGTTTGCTAAGTGGATGCTCATGGAATCTTCTAGAAACTTCTCCTATGGCACTTGCCTCTCTGAATTCGCCCAGGGATGAGTAAGAGATCCAAGAAATCTCCAAGTGGAACCAAAAACAACAAGTGGAATGACACTAATCAAAACCCTAGAGATGACTCACACCCTTGCACACATCTATAAATGGATCCCTCATCTGAGAGATCTAGAGGCTGGAATTTTGTAATTTGCAAGGAAGTACTGATAGTTTGTGGTTAAGAAAGAGCATTGTATTGTTGGTGTGATCTTGCTTTTCATGAGGTGAAGAGGGCTTTGATGCTCGAAGGATGATGTTGGATCAGACCACTGGGTTGTAATTCTAAAGTTCTTTGAGTTTTCTTCCATACAACTGCGCAATTGTGAATGTTATTATTTGTGAATGCCATTGTATGTTCATTGTATTTCTGATTCTGCAATGCTTATGATATAATAGATCAAGATGCTTTGACAGTGTTTTGTTGCTTTGTTTCTACAGGTATTCTCTAAGCGGGATAAGTAGGAGAGGAGTTGCAAGCTCTGTCAAGGGGGAGAGAGATCAAGCAAGGAGTTAAGTGGAAGATCCAGGTTGGTTCTTTTGCCTCTCTCTTATCTATCATACATAGAAGAAATCCCAAATTGCTTTGATTGTTTTTATCTAGGATAACTGCCAATCCTAGAGGGCTAGTCGATCAAAAAGACACTAGTTTTCCCATAAACACCCTCTACCTGTGAAAAGCCACGAGCCATAAATCTAGCCTTATGCTTCTCCACACTCCCATCTGCATCTTGCTATACCTTGTAAAGTCATCGGGATCTCACCACTGACTTGTCCTCTCGTCTCGGGACCACATCACAAACACCATTATGAACTATGGAGTCATACTACTCCACCATGGCATCAACCCAAACCGGCTGATGCACTACTTCCTTAAAGGAATATGGCTCTTTCACAACACATTCGCCCATAAGAGCCATGTATCTAGTGTACCTCTCAGGTGACCTCCTCTACCTATGCAGAGAAGTGGGTGCTCCCACATTCTCCCATACATCATCCAACAATCTATCATCTTCTCTGGTGTGCTTTCTTCCCTCTTTGTAAGACTCTGCCTGAGTGGATGTCTCCACTCCCAGATCCTATGCATGTGGATACTCCACATCAATCTGAGGCTCCTCAACCTCAGGAGCTAAAAGATCCTCATATGCATGTAGCTGAAGCTCCCTCTCAAGGGAAACTCTCATGGCCTTCACCTCATCAAATTTGACATCTCTGCAAACCACTGTCATCCTACTGGTTGGCAATTACACCCAATAGTTGTGAGGTGTATCAATGTACCCCACAAATATACCCAAATCTGTTGTCCGCTCAAGCTTCTTTCGTGCATTTTGGTCACATGGAAATATACCGATAACCCAAAAATCCTGAAGTGACCAACATTTGGCCTCTTACCGGAATAAGCCTCCTCTGGTGTCTTCATCTCAAGTATCTGATGTGGGCTACAGTTCTAAACATAAGTCACTGTGTTTCATGCCTCAACCCACAAGTGTAGTAGTGGGCCCTAATCATGCAACATCGCCCTCACTGACCCTACTATGCTTATGGTCTTCCTCTCATCCACCCCATTTTGTTGAGGGTTATGGGGTGTCGTCAACTCCCATTTAATCCCTTCTACTGCAAAGAATTTCTTAAACTCGTTTGAGAAATACTCACCACTGATATCACTCCATAGAGCTTTAACCTTCTGTTGTAGCGGCTACAACCGCCCTCCAAAATTTTTCCTTAGCTTCGTTTTGGAGCCTCCCTTCCAACTTTTCACAGCAGCTTGCGTTGCTTCCTCAAGTTCACAAGCTTCAGTGTTTTGCTTGCACAAAGGCAGCCTATCAATCACAACTCGATACTTTCCCCTCACAGGCTGATTACCCAGACTTGGTCCAACTGCAGACTGAACAAATCCCCCAAGAAATTGCGCAATTCTGGAGGGCAACCGGCCTTCCCCCCAGAAATTGTGCAATCCTGTCTCGTAGCCTGTTGGGCTCCATAATTGCGCAATTCTCCCAGTCAACCCTCAGATAAAATTGCACAATTTTCCCCATTAGGGCTACTCAGCCTAGAATTTTCCAAAATCTGGGCAACAGTTGGCTGCTCTGCACATAAATTACACAAATCTCCTAGGCAGCCAGCCCAGGTCCCAGCTGGAAATGCGCATTTTCTCCTAGTAGTCGAGTAGTCTCTTGCATGTGCAACTGACTTGACCGGTTCCCTCTGGGACAAAGAAAAACTGACTTGCATGCATGGGTTGTTTCTCCCAAGGCAACATGCAAAGGAATCCCTTGTTTTAGGTATCTATGTTTAGAAGTTGGAGGTTACATGCAAGGATCATTTCAGAAACCTCCCACTAAGTTTCGCTTTCCCTAGATTTGTAGCATGTGCATCATAACCTCGATGTTATAAAAAATTATCAACCGGATGCTGTAGAGCTCATTCCTCACATCAGCCTTGTAGCTCTGACATCCCACATCACACGTAGGAGTTGTTGGCACATTCAACTTAGTTGTTTTGGGGTAAGCCAACTTTTCATGATTTGTGTTGCATTTTTGTCACTTTTTGTGTTTTCGCTTGCGTGAGTACTATTTTCTTGTTTTCTTTGAGTTCTTGCTATCGTTCACATGTATATTAGCTTGTCCTAGCATTGTTTCAGCTTACGTTGCTATCTCACTGCTGTCGCATGCATGAAACTGTTTTTCACGAATGGTCACCGATTCAGCGACTCACCTCACCCACATGCATGTTGTTCTGTTTTCTGAATATGTCATTCATTGTTTGCATGTATGATCATTCACTTATGCTCACACTCAGCATCACCATCCATACACATTCACATTCGTGTTCAGTTGCTTGTTGGTGAGTCTAGCCAACCTTGGTCGGGACTCTGCCTCACCAGACAACATTGCACAATCCTGAGAGGGAAGTCTCTGCCTTCCTCTCCATAATTCTTCCCAACAAGTATTCCCCATGCCTACTTTGCGTAATCCTAAGGGACAGTGACTGCTGGCCAAGAAAATTGCACAATGCAACCGCTGGGCCTGCAGCCTTTTCCAGTTGAGATTGTGCTTTACGCAATTCCAACAGTCAATAGCCAGACTGGACTATGTATTGCACAGTTCCAACAGTGAGGCAGTATCCCAACAACCTAGACTGTGCCTTGTGCAATCTTGGTAGCCAGTCTCTCGACCTCCCGGCCGAAATTGCACAACCTTAATGATCAGTCACACAAGTAGTTGCAAGTCAGTTCTCAAGTTCATTTTGGTTTTCGACTAATAGATTGCTTGCGATGAGTGTTGCCATGTATCCAGGTATTGTAGGTGTTCATCTTCCTCTCAGCGGTGTAGGTACAATAGTTTCCAAGAGGACAGAGTAAAAGACACCGTTCAGAGCACACTTGGAGATGCAGTCAATCAAATGTCTATGAGCTTGCCTACTCACGAAGATATCAAGTTGTTCATAGACAAGAACATCAAGATAACATAGTGAGAAAAAGCATGAATAGTAGCTGAAGGAAACATACCGAATGCAGTGAACACAATGAATGCAGTGAACGCAATGAATGCAGCGAACACATCGAATGCAACGAACACAATGAATGCAATGAGCACAACAAATGTAGTGAACACATCGAACGCAATGAACACAATGAATGCAATGAATGCAACGAATGAAATGAATGCAAGAGGAAGGTTTTTGACAACACAAAGGCGGAACAAAGTTGCAAGATCAAGCATATCTACTGATGATGAAAGCAACTTTGGAGACTCAGGCTATGAGGTAATGGCATGACATGAAGATCACGTGAAGACAGAGAATGGAACAAATAAGGAGTTGCATGTGCTGAAGCAGCAACTCAAGGAAGAACATGAAGCTGCACATACAAACGAATGAGTTGTAGTAGGAACAAGAACAACATTGGGCAAAACACGCACTCATGGATGAAACTGTGCCCGTACAAGTTAAAGATCCATGCTAGCAGCTGGCACGGAGTAGACATGGTGAGCAATGTTGTTGATCACATGTAAGGGATTCAACAACATGCATGTCACTGTGCACACTCATGCAGTCCAACCCATTCAGCACACTCACCAAGGTGAAGACAAGAAGCAAGTCCAACTGGAGCTGAACATGTACTTCGACAAGTTGATGCACATGACCACCAGCACACACTTGAAGATCAACACAGAAAATTTACATCAAAGTGTTTTCGGTTCAACTGCACCTAAGAAGACCATGCACATTTTAGTAGACGAGTTGGATGAAGGAGCCAACCAATGCACCAGTTGCAACGAAGGCAAGAGTTCACTTTAGCGAGATGTCAACATGAGGTGCATGCACACCATCACAGACAACCATGCTTGGCATCAGCTCACCACCTTCACCATCATAAACATGCTAAAAAGTTGATCTCATCACAATGGACCGAGTGTCAG
This sequence comes from Pinus taeda, assembly GCA_000404065.3. NCBI lineage: Eukaryota > Viridiplantae > Streptophyta > Pinopsida > Pinales > Pinaceae > Pinus > Pinus taeda. The sequence continues at coordinate 161,202 of APFE030006159.1, forward strand.
TGATGTCTTGCATAACTTACTCAAGCCATGTTGTCTCACATGATTACATGTGGTTTGTAATGTAACATCATGTCAAGTGTAAGTCAAGTGTCAATAGTTGGATGTAACACTCATACAGTATATGAAGAGTCATGAGGGTAGATGAACTGTCACAAAGGGGAATGTCAAGGGTCATCCCAACCTTTACTATAAATAGTCCCTCATAACTCATTGTATAGGCTTTTGGTCAGCCAATCTTCTAATAAGACTATCTTGAAGAGAGCTTGGACAATATTGTAATGCGCCTTGGCTTCTCTACTGCACGGAGCTAGTGCATCTCTTTGGAGGAGCAGGCAAATGTGGCTGTAACGTTCCACTATTGGGGCTAGCAGGTTTACATGGATGTATTGTATGATTGGAAAATACACTTATTTATATAATAAGAGCCAACACATTTTCATGCATATGTTGTTATTGTAGTTGGACTGTTCTGGTTGCTGTAGCAATGTATGTTGTTTAACTTACATAGTTGTGTATAAACTTCTTTGTATGAAATTATATGAATCTTGTTGCAGATGTGCTATTGGTTTAACCATCGATTTGGATTTCTGGTTGACCTGCTTTCCAGCTTGTGATGCATCTTCACACGTGTGCTCCCTTCTTGGTTGAGTACTATTACAGGTTGCTAAGGGGTGCACTCATCTCAACCCCCATGTGTTAGAACCTCTCATACACCTTCCTTGACTCACTGCAGCGGTCACACCCTTGCTACTGACAGAGTTATCTTACTTGCCTTTGTGCGACATCGCGGTCAAGGCATTTTTTTATGACCCACTGTTGGGACTCCTACACCAAACTCTCTGAGGTCTAATTGGGACTTCCTATCTGGGAGATCCCCTTACATGTTGGCGGGTCCAGTACCGTCAACATTTTAGTGCTAGAAGGAGGTCCAGATAGCAAGCTGAGTCCTCACATCTATTTTTAATCTCTACACATCTTTTATGACTCACTACCGAGATGCTCTTCTGAAATGTATGTCGTATGGAAATGATTTCATCATCCCAAAAAATCTCTCGGATAACTTGTCTCATAAAACATTTGATGGTGGAGGCTACATAGCCTTCGTAAGGCATGCAGTGAGCAATTTAGGCTCATGTGAAAGACATGGATTCTTTGAAGAATACATGAGCTACGCACTGTTCATCTACACGCTTCGAGGGCACCGAATGCACTGGTGTGCCATGCTGCCCGAAAAATAATGTTCATTCTCTTATTCAACTGGTCGTAGAGACAGATCATGCTTTCAATCACTTTAACTATAAAGCACTCAACAAAGAACATAGATCAGTTTGGTACAACAGGAAACATGATCAGTTTCACTCAATTTGTTAGAGGCATGCTACATGGTTATGAGTCAAGAAACATGTGAGGCCATATGGATGAGGAAGATCCTAGTTGGCTTGTTTGGTCAGCAGATGGATCCAACTATGATTTACTACAATAATCAGAGTTGTATCAAACGCTATGAAAATCCAGTTTTTCATGGTCGGTCCAAGCATATTGATATCTGATATCATCATCTTAGATATTGTATATTGAGGTGGATTATGTTGTTAGAGTACATTCCCATGGAGGAGCAAGATGCTGACATTTTGACAAAGGCATTGTTAAGATGCAAATTGGAGTTTCACAAAGACGGGATTGGGGTAGTTGATAGTCCCTTTCTTGTTGAGAGAGAGTGTTGAGAAATGGCAATAAGAAATTTGAATTTAATTTGTTCTTGAATTGAACTGATAATTAAAAATCGACTTCTATTCTCATAGCGACTTGTAAATAGTTAATTAAGTTTAATTAACTTAATTAGCTTAGGAATTTTGAATTGGAAGTATTTATGTAGTCATGTATATGTTCTCCTGAAGTTTTAGGGGACCCGTATGAGTTTAAATGAGTTGGAAATTAGATCACTCAGTTTACTGAGTTAATTTCAGTTAAATTAGTTCCAAGTTGTTCGTGGAACTAATAAAGAGTTAACAAATAGTTGGTGCACTAGTGCATCCACAAGTGACACTCTAGTTAACTGAAGATTCCCTCATCAAAAGCTCATGCATGTTGATTCTGAGAAAGACCCAGTTGAGACTAGAGTGCAGGGACAATGTACTATCAGTTGTATTATTTATTGGAGTGTAAATATCATGCATGCATCAGATATTGATCCTATGTTTGGATTGTGTAGTTTTGGAAGCATGAATTCCCTTTAAATACGGGTTATTCATCCTAGGAATCATGCAAGAGATTAGGGGCTTGGAGAGTTGCTGAATAGACTAAGGATTTGGCTTGAGCTAGCTTGTGAGCTGAGAGAGTTGAGCACACTTGTGTGGAATTGTTCTAGTGAGAATAAGCTTTGTAACTTCACTCATATTTTTGATATATGCAATACAAATAGTGGGGTTTTGAGCAGTGAATTTCCCCAGATACATCTTGTGTTATGTGACATTGATTTATCTTCTTCTTCTTCATATTTTTTTCATCAATCTATTGGCTTCCGCTAGTTGAAAGTAGAAGTAGGTTCTTGTCCTGTGCTTTAATACATTGCATGAGCTTGCGAATCTACAGGAAAATTCTATATTTTGCATTTCACACACTAGCCTAGGAACTTTACTCCTTCAATACTTTATATATTTTTTTTATCAATTTCTTTAAAATGAAAACCACCTACACATGATGCAAGAAGATCACAGGTTTCAACAAAAAGGTATATACATTGCAAGTAAAACACATGTCAGCGAGTTGAGCAACTAACATTTCGATGAGAAATTATTACTTAGCTCGTGTATTTTCCAACATCAATATAACTTGTTTTAAGTTCTTGTCAAAGTTGTCTAGAGGAGATAGAGGTAGAATATATTGTAAAAAAAGGCTATAATTATAAATATTAGAAGTAGGACATATTATAATGAAAAAGGAAACAAAAAAAATTCTAAAAAGATGTATATTGATACAATAATATAACAAAACAATTACCTTTACGAATATATGTGAGTCGTGAATTTTTACCCTATGAAATTCACCTTTCTTTGTTAAGATATTAGTCATGTTTGTAGAAAATCCCATAGGAAAATTAATTCTCCAAATTATCTCTTTTGTAACATTTCTTTGTTTCTCGATAGATGACCATGGAAGATTATCTCGATGTCAATTTCTATTTGAATGAATCACATTTTGCATTGCATGATTGGCTTCCTCAATGTCACTATAAAAAATGCAATTGTTTCCTTATCACTCCTTCCATCTATGATTCCCCATCATGTTTATGTTACATTCTTCCCTATATGTGCTATATCAAATAAACAAACCATTTGTAGGTGCTCATATTTTAAAAGCCTACTAAATTGTATAGGACAAGTTTTCATTCCTCGTGGAATCCCATTAATGCCTTAACGAACTTTATGAAACATAAATGAAATTACAACAATAATTATTACACACTGTTAAAAAAAAAAACAACAACAACAAAAACCAAAATTGGAAAACATTATATATGATACATAGACTAATTCCTACCTTAATGATTTATATTATTCTAGTTTCCATAGATCAGGTCTCATTTCTTTGTAGTTGCACTAATTGTTAATATGTTGGTGCATAAATGGACCCATTTATACTTCTTATCAAAGGTCGATTTGGAACTTATCCTCAACAAGCCTTGAGTCATAGGTAGGGGTTTGCTTTGGCTTCAACAGTGGCACCTGACTTTCTGCCCAAGGGAAAAACTGCAACTATGTAAGAATTTGTGGGTAATTCTCCTGGGGTTCCCACTTTAGCTCTAGTCTAAAGAAATCCTTATCAAGGTGGAAAATTCTTTTGGAAAGTCTATTTCCTTAGAAGAAGCCTCATTTCTTGTTGCAAATAAGCAAATGGTGTGGATCCTTATGGAAATGGATACCTCAGAGGAGTTGCGTGGGTCACTAAAATATCTTTGGGGGGAGAAAGTTATCATTCAACCTCTAGACTACTGGAAAGTTGCTTTTAGATGCCTAAACTGCAGAGAAGTCAGTCACTTAGTTGGTTTCTACAAGGCCCCTCCTCGTCAGGATTTTGGCTTCAAAAACCACCATAAATTTATGACTAGGCCTCTCATGTAGCTAGTATCCAAAAAACCCTGGTGGTCACAAGTCTCTCCTAAGAAGTCTAAGAAGACTCATAATATTAAAGTAGTAGTCCAGCTCTCGAGCCCTGAATATTGGTTGTGGAGAATATTCATGTTGTGGGAACCCTACCTCAAGTTATTGAACAAGGTCTAACCTTAGGTGACTAGCATCTTATTGGAGCTCCTGTCGAAGGGGTCGTTGAAAAATCTATGGAGGACAACAATATTTGCCTAGATTTTGAAGCTACTCTTGGTCTTGATTCTTCTCAAGCTATGAATCCCTCGGTCAGTAGTATGGAATTTATTTGTAAGTCTATTTTTTCTCCAAACTCTCTTATTGAATAATTATCAACTAAAGAATCTATGTGTATTGAAAAAATTGAATTGAATGCTCATAATTATTCAACTAGCTATGTGCCCTTCTCTTCTCTGAACTGTAAAAACTCTGCACATAATTCTATTACATATTACAACTCTTATCACAACATAATTAAACCTAAAATCCAGTGGCCTTGCAAAACCCCGGTCCTAGGATCTAAGGGACAACCTATGACTACACTCTTCCAATCGTGTCTGGCCTCCATTGGCTCGGAACCCTCCTCTTCATCAACTATCACTTCACCTTTTGTTGACATACCAGTCCCTTCAATTCCTACACCTCTCACTTCTTATAAAGATGAATTGAAGTTATATTTGACCCCTACATTCCCGGGGGGTTTCCCTTGAAGGCCCAATTTTAATCGAACCTAACTTTACATTCCAAAACATCACCACTAGATAGAAAAAATAAAATAAAATAACTCTCGCTAGAGAAGGAAATTCTACGGAGCCTATCTAGGGTGGATTAAGCCTTTCACCTCCTTCAAACTTGGACTTCACTTCAAGGGCCCTTAGAGCACCTTGGATTCCCCTCCAAATAATGATAATATTTCCACCCAACATTTGAGGGGTAGCGGGATCCCCTAAATTCATATCCCTTGAGAGACTAATTGACCTCCATCACCCCTCCATCATCATGCTACAAGAGACTGTTAGCATTATGATGTATGTGTTGTACTTGATGGAAACCCACTTGTAGTAGAACAACTCACTTGTATATGGTAACTAGATGAATCTACAGAAGAGATATCAGATGTGACAGAATGCATGACATTAGTGTTTATAGATGTGATGAAATGTAAGGCAGCTTCAAGGAATTAGTTCAAAAGACAACTCACTCAGATGAAAGATCACAGTATAGTAGGTAAATAGCAAAGAATTACATATTATTCTTCACATAATGAAGAAAGAGAGGTATACGCAGGTTCACCATTGACCAAGATGCATATACATGCAGGTTCACTGTATACAAGTCATTTATACATACACACGCACTTTCACAGAAGGAAAAGTGCATATACCTTGGAAAGCTAAATTTTTGGTCTGAAGTATTTGGTCCATGGTATTGGTCCAAGGTATCTGGTCTCAGGTATTGACCCTAGATATTTGGTCCAAGGTATCTGGTCCGAGGTATTGACCCTAGGTATTTGGTCCAAGGTATTGGTCCTAAGTGATTTTGGTCCAAGGTATTAAGAAAGGCCTAAAACTATAAAACGAGGAGAAGATCATTAGGCCAAGGTGTGCAAGTATCGAATATCTGATGAAGTGTGAGATCTAGTATGCAGGTTATTGGGTTATGGTGCATTTCTAGATCTAAACCAAGGATGAACCTTAGATGATGATGAGGGATTAGATCTAATGATAGATTGGGATCTTAAGGCGTAAAATGAATTATCATTAGATGTTTTTGCTCCTGTTTATTCTAGATCTGAATTCTGACACATATATATTATTTTGTAAATGATATGATATGGGTATAACTAAAGTCTGGAATAGCTGCAGAATTCTGAATTTATATTTCCAGATATATACGCTGGTTGGCTTTGAGGAAAGCGTGTATACACACAGGTTCAACACATGGAAGTAGCATATACCTTATAAAATATGTTTTAGTTGCTCTGTTTGTTGTTGCAATGTTCTAGGTTCTGGCTTGGATTCTGGTTATTGTATTCTGGCAATAGCATTCTGAATGATCAGATTGATGGGTTGTCAAAGGGATTGATTGATTCAATTGTGGTTGGTTCAAAAGGAGATTGGTTGATGCAGATATATTTGATGATTGAATGATGTTGTTGATGGATCCAATCTGAAAATTTATGAAACGAGGTACCTAAAGGAAGAAAGAAGGTTGTAGCCTTCTATAGGTCAGTGCCTACATACTAGCAAACATATCAGCTAGTACAAGAGCTAGGGGGTTGTAGCTCCCTTCCGGTAGAAGCTAGAGAATGAGAGAAGGTTGTAGCCTTCTGCAGGTAGAAGCTTGCGTACTAGTATAATACTACACCAGTACAAAAATTGTAAACAAAATTTTCTTATTATTAAAAGAAGACAAAGACGACAACAACAGGTGGTTTTCACCCACATTGGGTTTCCACCTTATATCTTGGTGTTCGTGTGTGTTACTTATGTGTGATACTTTATTCTATTTTTATTGCACTATCTAATGAATACCTAATATACTGATTAAATTTCAATACATGATAATTTGGGTAAATCAAAATATCTATGCATATACGCTAGTTTCATTAAGTACAATTGCGTACACATGCTAGTTCATTGAGCTAAAGTAGCGTATACAAATCATTTTTGAAAATTAAATTATTGATCTGATAATACTGATTCACCCCCCCTCTCAGTATTATTTCCAACAGAGACTATGGTATCAACCAAAAAATCCAAGGAGACGTTCAGAATGTTGTGTCCGGATTGGTTTTCATGTGCAATGGACTCAAACGACCTATCAGCTGGCCTTCTATCCTTATGGGACCCTAAGATTTCTTCCTTCAAGGCCTTCTCATCATCTATTGTTATCATCTTAGAAGGATATCTTAGAGACTCTCCACTTCACATCAAATTGGTGAACCATTACAGTCCCTACAATGACAAACAAGCTTTCTGAGATCTAATCCAAGTAAATGGCCTTCTCATGGACCATTCGCTCCTCCTAGCAAGAGTCATAACATTACTAATTCTGCAAGGGAGTCCTAGGGATCTTGAGCACCTAGATCCATTGAGTAATTATTTCTCAGCGATGCTACGAAATCATAACCTTTGAGGCACAGTCCCTTTTCCATTAGCTCCCACATGGAGAAATGGTAGGACATGCATGGATGGTATTGCAAAAAATCTTGAGAGATTCTTGATCGCAGACCGATTGGACGATAAAGTGGGGAGGCTGAGAGCTTGGACTGCTTAAGATAAGATTTCAGATCACATTCCTATCTTCCTGGAATTGGACTTTGACCCTTCAATTCATGTGCCTCTGACTTCTTATGAAGATGCATTTAAGTTATATTTGACCCCTATGTTCTTAGGGGTTTACCTTGTAGACATAGTTTCAATCAAGCCTAACTTTAAATTCCAAAACATCACCATTAGATAGAAAATAAATAAATAAAATAACTCTTGCTAGAGAAGGAAATCTCAACTAGCAGCAGATGAGGAACAGGGTGAGTAGCCGTAGTAACAAGAACTTGCTCTATAGGAGGAACAAATAGTAGAACAGATGGACATGGACGTGGAGTAGTGAAACAAGCTCAAGATACCAACCTCATGCCAAAAGCAACCAAGGTCACTCCACAAGCTTCACCAACTCCAACAGAAGAACAAGTCCCGATTGAACAAGGGGATACCATTCTCCTTAAGGACCATCCGAGAACAAAGATGTACAACATAGCCTTTGATGAGTCTCAACGAATATTTGTACAAGAACATAGAGTTTTCACACTAGATGAGCATGCATCACCTACGCACTTAGAAGAATGGGTGGTTGTGTCAGACGTATGGATACATCCAATTGCCTTGGCCAATGCAATAAAGGATTATGCTGAAGCCACGAGATTGCGTGTTAGGTTCTTGATAGAAGAAAATGAGCGCATGGTAAAGGAGTTGCAAGCAACCAAGCAGAGAAAGAAACAATCAACAAGATCCGCAAGAGCAGAGATGAAGATGCCCATACTTGTTGAAGTATCAGTTCTTGAGACAATCATGTAGATACTGTATGACAGGTTCGTCATCGTGAACAAGGAATTTGTCCACCTACATGGTTATCAGTAGCACTGAACCAAGATAGAGTGAACACTTGCAGACATAAATGTCATAGTTGATCATGTATAGACATGGACAATGAGGTACAAGGGAGCCCCGCTTCACTAGCACAAGATGATGAAGGCACAGGTGGAGTTGGAAAAAGCGCACATCCAGATTCAGATATAGAACTATGAGGAACTCTTGCCACTCATCACCAATGTGGAGGCTTCGTATGCACGATTGTATAGGAGTTTAGATTTCGTGGTGAGAAAGTATGGTGCATCGTCGATTGGTACACTCACTGAGGCCAAACAAAATAACCAAGTCAAAATGGAGCTCGATGCGTACTTTGATGAGTTGATTCTCACGCCCACCAGCGCAAATTTCCAAGTGAGCATAGATAACATGTGAATGTAAATCATCAGTCTGGCCTTAGTTAGGACTAAGATGCACATGTTACCGAATGAGTTGGACTGAGGTTCCAAATTAGTATACCCAGAAGCAATGGATTCAAGAGTTCATTTCCAGAAGACTTCATCAAAGAGTATACGAACACCATTACTTACTATCAAGCATGGCATCAGTTCATCACTGAGGATCACGAAGGGAAGGTTGATGAGATGGTCTTTCCACGGTCGTCTGAGTCCTAATGTTGCCTTGCCTAGCTAACTCAAGCTGATTTTGTCCCACATGGGTATATGTGGAAAATGTATCATTTTTGTAAACATGATGTAAATTGAAATTCCAAGTGTCACCAGTGCAATACAAACAGTCATATATAATGTAAAGAGTCATGAGGGTAGTCCAAGAGTCACAAAGGGGAATGTCAAGGGTCACCCCACCCTTTGTTATAAATAGAACCTCATAACTCATAGATCAGGATTTTGGGAGCCAAGCTTTTGCTAGGAATTGCTTAGAGAGGGCTTGGAGAGTATTGTGACGAGTCTTGGCTTCTCCACAGTAAAGAGCAAGCACATATCTTTGGAGGAGAAGGCAGTCTTGACTATAAAATTCCACTATTGGGGCTAGTGGTTGTCATGGTTGTATGTATGGATGGAACTTTCACTTTATATAATATAATGGAGCCAACAAGTTTCATGCATATGTTGTTATTGTAGTTTGACTATTCTGGTTACTTTAGCAATGTATGTAGTTTTACGTACACATTGATGTATGGACTACTTCGTATGTGATTGTATGAATCTTATTGAAACATATTGTTGGTTTAACTCATCACTTTGGATTGTTGACTATTCTGCTTTCCATCTTGTGATGTCTTTCATCTCGTGTGTTCCTTTCAGGCTCCGTACTATTACAAGCTTCTAAGGGATACACTTATTTTCCCCTTCCGTGTGTTAGAACCTCCCCATGCATCTCTCCTAACTCGTTGTAAGGTCACAAACTTGCTTCTAACAAGGATATCTTACTTACCTATGTGCGTCATCATAGTCAAGGAATAGCTTTAATACCCACTACTCGGACTTCTACTCCAAACGGTATGAGGGCTAGTTGGAACTTCTTACTAGGTTGATCCCCTGACATGTTGGCAAGTCAAACATCATCAACATTTATGGCTCTAGAAGGAGGGCCAAATAACAAGCTGAGTCCTTGAAATCTATTTTGAATCTTCACACATCTATCATGTCTTATGTTACACTTCATCCTCCTAGATGTTTGTGTTACGGAGATGATTTTGAAATCCCAAAGGAGTTCTGGAATCTCTTGTCACTGAACACATATGAAGGTGAAGGTGAAACAACTTGGGAGAGGTATAGTATTTCCTTTTCCAATCTATGTGAGAACATTGAATCTCGTGAGGATTATGTGATCTGCACGTTGTTCCCATTCACACTTCGTAGGCACCCATTGATATGGCTTAAAACACTGCCAGAAAAATCTATTCACTCATTTGGTAACCTTGTTTTAGAGTTATGTCATGCTTTCCATAACTTTGACCATCAAACACTTAATAAAAAAATTCTCCAATTATGGAAAGCTCTTGATGAATCTGTGGCACAATTTTGGTATCGCTTTCATAATATCACATTTCAATTCCCAGAGGATAAAATTGATTGGGAATTTCTCAATGAAATATTTCAGTATCTTCTTCACGTATATGAGAATCTGCATATCATAGAATCATTCAAACCAACCCTAGCATACCTCGATGTTAGAGTTGCGGAACCCAAGGCAAACACGATTGCTATCACAAGTGACTATCCATCCTCATATCATCAAATAGCTCTGGCCTCACAATTTGAGATGGGAGAAGGTGCACATCTATCTGTTGAAATATCACATCCTCCCACCCCACCTGCTCTTTCCTCAAATTTTGTCCCCGCGTTCTGTTAATCCTTTGGATTGTACTGTGTTTTGTTCTCCCTTTTCAAACTCCACACTTGTTGTTCACGAGGATCAAGATGTCGACAGAGTTAGTGTTGAGCAGCCAACCCATGCTATCATTTATGATGAGTATGTATGGGAATCTGAAGAAGAAACTGTGGTGAAGGATGACCTCCTTATGTTTGCACCTCATCTGCTTTAACATCTTTGGTGATTCTTCCATTATTGATTTTCCATTCCCGGAAGCATCTACTTTTGATCATTCACATAATACACCGATGTTGGTCTGTCATTGCATAGTAGAGAGCACACATCTGTGTTTGAAAATCCACTCAATATTTCATCTGTCATTTACGAAAATGAAGAGGGTGAACATTCTTGCTTCTCATTATCCCCTTTATACAATTCATCAAATAATGAGGACGCCGATGAACATATCAAAGTTTCTAATCATGGTTTTCGTGATCTCTTTTCTCCTTCATTTGATCACAATGTTGATTCATGTGTTGTCGATATTTCTAAGCCACTTGTCTTCGATGATCTCTCTGTTGATGAAGTGGAATCCCCACAAATTGTCAAGGCACTTTAACCCAAGATGATGGCTATGTCAGGTCTTCAGTGTCTTGAGGTCGATTCCACTCCAGATCAGAAATTTTTCGAAACACCCAAAGCTCCTCATCACTCACTTGTTCTCATTGAAGATCAATGTAGTTCATAGAATTCACATCCTCCAACTGAATCACATTATCCCATCGCTCATGCATTGGAGGAATCATACACAATGAGCACTCTTGCTAAGTGTAAGTTGTCTTTCTTTCTCATGTTTGTTTGTTTGTCATCTACATGCAGTGTGAAGCATGACCATGATACGTCCACAAAATGCTTGTCTTGTGCTTTTATTCTTTTCTTTTCTATGGATACTTTTAAACTCAAAGCATGTTGGTCTTCACTATTATATCTTTCTTGTTTGCTAGTTTACATGTTTATCATTCTCGTAAACCACGCCTTCACCAACATAGGTCAACCAATGCACCGATCGCTGCATTGGAAATATTACTTCACGTGAGTTGGCCCATGCACTGTTTAGCTTAGGAGTAGGAGTAGTTTTTGTTCCCTTGTTTCTCTTAGTTTTCTTGCTTTGTTTACTTTGTTTGTGTTTCTTTTTTTCTTACTTGGTTTTCTTACTTTGCTTTCATTTACTTCTATCATATGCTTTCTATTTGTTTGCTTGTTTTCCACCCATAGGTTTAGTTTTGCATGAAATTGTGTGTGGCTCTCGAGACAAGCAAGGTAAAGTACAAGAGGACTTGTATTTCTATCAACACTTCGTTATATGTTTTCCTCTCTCTTTATGAAAGAACTTATTGTCTTCAGTCGATGATACCCTGATGGAAAATACGTTATGTTCAAGTGAGTCTTGGTGAAAACACAATGCTTGCACTTTAACTAGTATCACCTACTCTAATTAGTTCTTTTAGGTTAACCCTTGTCAACTCAGTCAAGTAGGTTAAGGTAAGGGGGAAAACCTTAACAAGTAGTGCCAGAGGTATACAAAAAATACTTCTCTTAAGGGACAAGTCGAGATCCCTCTTCCACCTCTTAAATAAATAAGTGCTTATGCATAGTTATTTGAAAAATTAAACTGAAAATGAAAAATAAATAAGGCAAAAGAAGAGAAAGGCTTCCTACACAGAGAGGCGATACAAGTAACTCCACCAGGGTACTGAATAGGCTCGCTGGCAGCGGAGTGATGCTTGTGTTCCTGTGTGACTCCACCGGGGTACTATCCAAGCCTACTGGGAGTGGAGCAACATTAGAGATGAAACTAAGACTCTAACATATTTATTATGTGTGTACCAATATACCCCTCACCCCCAATCAAACTAGTTGACTTGACTTGGCTTGGAATGTGTACTGACCGATCAAGAGAATGGTGAGTGACTATATCTTTCACTCAAGCCTAGTGTTGAAGCCATTCAAAGCGAAGAATCGAATAATACTTCTGGAGGAGTTAGACTTGCTTTTCACGAACAAGGTCCATACAAAGAGCTAGAGTTCTACCAGTGTGTCGCCAATGTTGTAGCGGCTATAACCACCCTCCAAAATTTTGCTTTCGCTTCATTTTGGAGCATCCCTCCTCAAAATCATCACAACTATCCTAAATTGATCAAGTACTTGTGTTTATTATAGTTCATTTATTGTTTCACAGCTTGTGTTCAACTCACTTGTCCCATCGGTCAACCACAAGCACACCTAGCACTTGGTTCACATCCGGTCAATCAACTCTCAAGAAAAACTATGCAAACTTGGTTCACATCCCCTCTAGAAATGCCCAGAGAAGCCTAGCAACTCCCTTGCACTCAGAAATTGTGCAGAGCAAGCCAGGAAGCCTTGCTTTGGAAATTGCATAAAGCAGGCCAACTGACACTACACTAGAAAATTGTGCAGTTTCATCCAGTTGTATTGCCATCCGAAATTGCAGAGAAACTAGCCCAGCTGCACTGCCATCCAGAAATGTGTAGAGTAGACCAAGCCAGCTACATTATTCTCTGGAATTGAGTAGAACTGGCCAATTGCACTGCTCTCCCGAAATGCACAGAGAATCCTAGCATCACTGCACTTAAAAATTGCGCAGAGCTGGCCAGTCAGCCAAGGCCCCTTAGTCTAGAAACAGTGCAAAAGTTGTCCCTCACTGACTATGCGTCACATGTGTCAGCAAATTATCCAGTTCCCTCCAGAACTATGCAATCCTTCCTTTCATGCCAGGTAGATTAACAGTAGGAGTTACATGCAAAACCATTTTTAGAAACTTCTCGCTAAATGTCGCTTTTTCCTAGATTTGTGGCATGTGCGTCATAAACCCTAATTTCACCAAATATATTTAAACGAAACCTCATAGCTCATTCTTCACATTCGATCTTGGAGCTCTAGCATTCCCAAGGCATTTAGGAACTTCGGCATAGTCGGTGCAACTTTTCCAGGTAAGTTTTGCTTTTCATGCCTTTTTCCACTTTTTCTATCACTTATTAGTTTTCAGCTTTTATGAGTGTTATTTCCTTGGTTTTATTGAATGACCACTGGAATTTCAATGTATTTTAGCTTGTAGAAGTGTTGTTTCAAGTTTTTCATTACCATTCCTTAGTGTCGCACACATAACAACATTGTTTCTGCACTCATAGTCATCATTTCGATGACTTGCTCCTTGAGCTTCTTGGTTTTCTCTATTGACTTATTTATGTAGTGGTTTGAATTGCATGCATGTTATTTCATTCAGATCTACACCATCTTCACACACACATTCAATCCTTTGGGTTTTTGAGTTGCCATCGGGCAGACCCGGGTTGTCTTGTCCTCGATCCTGTGTCCCCCAGCAAGTTCTGTGTATTCCTCGTAGTCAAGGCTCTACCTTGCCTCCAGGAATTTCATAGAGGTTTCCCACACTATCCTCAGGATATGCTTTATGCAATCCTGGGAGGTAGTGCCCAGTCCTTCCCATTGGAACTGAGCAATGCACAGTTCCAGCCAGCAACCTTGCGTGACTGTTCTGCGCATTGTGCAGTTTCAGTCAACAATCTACCTCTCTGGACTGCATATTGTGTGGATCCAACCAATAGTTTGCCTCACTAGAAGTTGGGACTACGCAATGCTCAGTTCCAGCTGACAGTCTCTCAGCTTCTCGAAGTCAATGTTCTGCAATCTTGCCTAGAAGACACCATTTTGTTGCCTAAATGATTCTCAAAATTGTTTAATGTTTTTAGCTGACATTGTCTTGCCATGGGTGTCTTCTCTGTCTCCAAGTACTACAATTTTTCGAGGAGCTTCTCGACAGTATGAGTATCATGGCCTCTAAGAGAGTTGGATCAAAAGACACAGTTGAAAGCAGTATTGGGGATGTGGTTGAACAAGGGTCAATGAGCTTGCCCATGTACACAAACACACACGTGTTCATCGAGAAGGACATCAAGATCACATTGAAAGACATCAACACCATCTTCTCAGGTAGCTTTGAGGAGAATCTGGAGGATCGATAGGTCTATGTGAACATCCATACGTCAGGTCTATTGAAGGTTGCATGCAAGTTTCCTGTATTCCCTTGCACAAATGGGATCCACTGGATTGTCTCACACACTAATCCTGAGACAATGATACTGAGCAGTGCCAATGGAGCAAGTCTTGATTCCTTTAGTACGTTGGATTATCAAGATATATATCAATTTCCATTCCCAGTGAGCGGGATGGATGCATCATTCTACACTCCCAACAACAGTACGAACACAAGAGACATCTTAAAGCATTGGGTAAAGAAACCAGTAAAGTTCAGGACAACACCCAACCAGATATACAAGACAAAGACACTCAAGAAGGCATATCATTTCTTGGTCATCTTCACATGTTGCTTGTATGGCAAAGGGAGTATAGAAACCTTCCCGCAAATTTGGGTTGTTATGTTGGATCAACTGGAAAGTGAAGGAAAACCATTCAACTCATCCAACATGTTGGCTCTCCAGTTGAAAGTGCATCTATCTAATGCTTGGAGTCTCCCCACAGATCATCAAGCAAATTTCTTCATGTCTTCCTACCTGTTGGATGCAATCTGTGCATATCAACAGTTTCCTGGCATGGGTTTGGCATGGACACCTTCAAAGAGTGTTATGAGCATATATTGCAAGATTCTCTCAAATTGTAGCTACAAAGGATTCATGGCTATAATATGTGACCATTTCATCACCCCTCTTTACACGATGATCTTTGAACTATATCCACCCTACATGTCCTAGGGAGCAATGGAGGCATTTCTAAACATTGCATATTGGTACGCCTCACCCGAGGGAACATTCATGAGGATTTACAGCGCGGGGAAAGCTTTGCATGTGTTTTCAAGGTTTTCCATGGAAAATTTGGTCATGCAGGAGGTTTCATACCACATCTCGACAGGGATTTCAGCTAGATTTCATAGGAAGAAGAAGGCACCATGGCCCACGCTTCCTGTTGGAATTGGGTTGTACGCGATTGATATTTTGAAAGAAGTAGACGCCGAAGTTGAATACTTCAAGAAGTTTAAGTTCAGCACCAGGAGTTTCAACCCATACGACCCACATGGTTTATGCAGGGACCACTATGTGAGAGTGTACTATCCTTTGATCCACGGGGTGTGTCATTGGCTAGAGGAAGTCCCATAAAGATATTGTTACAACTCCTCTAGCTCAATGAACCAGTCAACATTCCAGTGAAATGGCTAGCAACAGTTAAGGAAGCACCACCATAGGGAGCAACAACAACAGTAGTAGCAAGCAGCAAACATGTGCAAGATAAAGGCAAGAGGAAGATTGTCAAAGGCACAAAGACGGAGAAAAGCTACAAGTTTAATGAAGACCCGCTTGTGGAAAAGGTAGATTTGGAAGGCATCAGCGTGACAAGAGGATAGCACAAAGAAAGAGAAAGAAGCAAAGGATGGAAGATACTGAGAGGATGTTAGAGGAAGTCCAGCGGAAGCTCAAGGAAGAACAAGAATTTTGCAGAAGAGAGAAGGAAGCATAGCATGAGCATCAACAGGAACAGGAACAAGAACAAGAACGGGAACAAGAGGAAGTGCAAGGCTCACAGACAATGCAAGTCGCACCAATACAAGTTGAAGACTCTGAACCAACAACAGATGAGGAAAAGGGTGAGACGTTGCTGGAACAAGAACTTTCTCTATAAGATGAACATGTCATAGAATAGATGGACATGGAGGTGGAGCAGCCGGAATAGGATCAGGATACCGACCTTATGCCAAAGGCAACCAAGGTCATCAACTCCAACAGTAGAGAAAGTCCTAAGTGAATAAGGGGATACCATTCTCCTTGAGGACCATCCGAGAACAGAGATGTACAACATAGCCTTTAATGAGTCGTAGCATAGAGTTGTCCAAGCATGTAGAGTGCACACCCCGGATGAGCATGCATCACCTGTGTACTTAGAAGAATGGGTGATTGTGTCAGAAGAACGTATACCTCTAGCCTCTTTGGCCAATGCTCCAAAGACTTAAGTTGAAGCCATGAGCTCAAGTGTTAGGTTCTTGATAACAGAAAATAAGTGCATGGCTAAGGATTTGCAAGCATCCAAGCAGAGACAAGAAGAATCAATAGGATCTGCCATAGCAAAGACGAAGATGAACATACTTGCTGAAGTATCAGCTCTTGAGACAGTCATACGCTGACTGTATGACAAGTTTGTCACAATGCACAAGGCAGTTGTCCATTTACATGGTCATCAGCAGCGCTGCACCAAGATAGAACGAACACTTGCAGACATACATGTCACAATTGATCATGTACAGACATGGACAATGAGGTACAAGGGAGCATCGCTTCACTTGCACAAGATGTTGAAGCCACATGTGGAGTTGGACAAAGCATGCATTCAGAGTCATATCTGGAACTATGAGGAACTCCTGCCACTCATCACCATTGTGGAGGCTTCATATGCACGATTGTACAGGAGTTTGGATGTCATAGTGAGAAAGTATGGCACCCCGTCGATTGGTACGCTCACTGAGGCCAAAGAGAAGAACCAAGTCAAAATGAAGCTCGTGTGTACTTTGATCAGTTGATGCTCATGGCCACTAGTGCAGATTTTCAAGTCAGCGCAGATACCATGTGAATTTACATCGTCCGTCTAGCCTTACTAAGGACCAAGATATGCATGTTACAAGATGATTTGGACCCAAGTTCCAAATTAGTATACCCAGAAGAAGTGGAGGCAATAGTTCATTTCCAGAAGGAATTCATCAATGAGTACAAGGACACCATTGTGTACTATTAAGCATGGCATCAATTCGTTACCGAGGATCACAGAGAGAAGGTTTATGAGCTGGTCTTTCCACAGTTGTCTGGGTCCTACTGTTGTCTTGTCTCGCTGACTCAAGCAAAATTTTTCCCACATGGGTATATGTGGAAAATGTATCATTTTGTAAACATGATGTAAAGTGAAATTCCAAGTGTCACTAGTGGAATACAAACAATCATATCTAATGTAAAGAGTCACGAGGATATTCCAAGTGTCACAAATGGGAATGTCAAGGGTCATCCAACCCTTTGTTATAAATAGAACCTCATAACTCATAGAACAATCTTTTGGGAGCCAAGATTTTTCTAGGCATTGCTTAGAGAGGGCTTGGAGAGTACTATGACGAACCTTGGCTTCTCCATAGTGTAGAGTGAGCACATATCTGGAGAGTACTATGACGAGCCTTGGCTTCTCCATAGTGCAGAGTGAGCACATATCTTTGGCGGAGCAAGCAGTGTTGACTGTAAAATTCTACTATTGGAGCTAATGGTTGTCATGGTTGTATGTATGGATGGAACTTTCACTTCATATAATATAACAGAGCCAACATGTTTCATGCATATGTTGTTATTGTAGTTCGACTATTCTGGTTACTTTAGGAATGTATGTAGTTTTACTTATGCACTGATGTATGGACTACTCTGTATGTGATTGTATGAATCTTATTGAAGTGTGTTGTTGGTTTAACTCATAACTTTGGATTGTCGACTATTATGCTTTCTAGCTTGTGATGTCTTCCAACTCATGTTTTCCTTTCAGGTCGTGTACTATTACAGGCTTCTAATGGATACACTTATTTTCCCCTTTCGTGTGTTAAAACCTCCCCATGCATCTCTCCTGACTCGCTGCAAGGTCACACACTTGCTTCCGACAAGGATATCTTGCTTACCTCTGCGCGCTATCGCAGTCAAGGCATAACTTTACTACCCACTGCTGGGACTCCTACTCCAAATGGTCCAAGGTCTAGTTGGGACTTCTTACCAGGGATCCCTTAACATGTTGGCAGATCTAGCACCGTCAACACTACCCTATGACTCTAAATTGAACTTGTATCATCAAGAAAGTAAATTTCAAATTTACATTAAAAGGAATTTTAATTGAAATTTTGCAATCTAAACAAAAACTTTTGCAATCTAAGCTATATATATATATATATATATATATAACTATATATTTACTTATATATTACTATTTTATTATTTTATTTATATTTATTTTAATTTTATTTTCACCCAACAACTCGATAGGTGATCACCATGATATGAATTCTTTTTTAAAGTGTGTGCACAACCCAATTCCAAATCCTCTAGATAGAAATATAAATAAACAAATAATAAATTTATTTATTTATTTATTTATTAGCAAGGAAATGTTTCACCCTAATCTGCTCATATTTACGAAATTATGGTGATATGGGTCATCTTGAAATAAAACAAAACCCTTGCAAGCAGGGTCTCGTGGTTGAAGTTCCAATCAATATTGTGCAACAATAACTTCCATCAAAATTCCTATTAGATTTGGAAAAGATTTTTGATAAAAAAAGAAATGGATTGAATTTATCCACTTTTTAAATTACTCATTAGTTAATATATATAATGTCTTCATGATATGTTATGATAATCAAAGTTTATCTTTCTTTGAAAAAGACAAATTATTTATGTCTTGGAGAAAGAATTAATGATGTCTAATGTGAAGTTCGTTGGTGACTATAATATTTAACCAGTGTTTAACGGATTTGGTAAATAAGGCATTAAGTGGGTTGATTTAGCTAATACTAATGATCATATTTTGACCAATTATCTCAACAACTCTATAAAGGAGTAGAGAGACAAAATAGTAGTGGACAGTACATGTAGTTTTTGGAAACAATTGAAGAGAATTCATCCTAGCCAATATGTACTTAAAAAGTTAGGAAGAGAGTGAAAGCATAATGAGCTAAATAGCTAAGAATCATTTTTAATGTAATTGATTAGGTTATTAAAACATGCAACATTGTATTTTTTCCCTAGCTTGAACTTATACCATCAAGAAAGTAAATTTCAAATTGAAATTTTACAATCTAAGCAAGAATTAAGCAAGAACTTATCAAATTTTAGATTGTGAATTTTCAATTAAATTTTTTACTCATGGGAATCTATTTATATTTTGGTCTTTGAAGGGCTCTCAAATCATTACAAGGATATGCTCATTATGGACTCAAACATGTCATATGCAAGAATTGAACCCAAGTGGGGAGGATAACAACATTTCTCCCAACCACTCTAACTGAATTCAATTGAAATGTAAATTTTAAATCTACTTTACTATTGTTACTAGCTCAAGCTAGATTAATACAACATTCATTACAAGCAATCTTAGTTTGGGGAATGTGTTTCAATGATTGTAATCTTGTGTGAGAAATTAAATAGTGCATTAAATGCTTGAGCTTTTTTGTGGGGTAAAAATGATTTGTGTGTGCTTACTTGTTTGTTGTGGTTAACATTTTCACGTGTGTATTGATTTTACTTTTCCAACTAATAATTCATGTTATTAAAGGAATAATTTAGTTGTATATGTAGTATATAAACACATGAAGTGAACACAATAATTAATTTTCCACTTAGTCATCTTGTAGTCTAACTTTTCTATGTTTTGGAGTTATTCTTGGCATATTTATACTCAAATTTACTTGAAATCCAACAGGAATATGTTATCATCACAAATTTGATATTAAACTTTGCACAATTTGAGTGCCCAAGGGTTTTACAAGGCGCTAAATCTAATTTTGCATTCAAAAATGGTTCTTAAATAACAAAAAAAACACAACCTAACCAAAAATTATTTCCCCATATTTCAATTAAAACCTCCAAAACTTAGAATAATCAGACAATACCCTTAAACTTTGCTTGGATGAATTATATAAATACTTACTTTAATAGTTTATGGATTTCTAAGACCTAAT
The DNA here is from genome assembly GCA_000404065.3 of Pinus taeda. Taxonomy (NCBI): domain Eukaryota; kingdom Viridiplantae; phylum Streptophyta; class Pinopsida; order Pinales; family Pinaceae; genus Pinus; species Pinus taeda. Next base: position 181,568 of record APFE030006159.1, read on the forward strand.
TTTGATGAGGTTTAAAGAGATAACTTAAGAAGAGTAAGAAACCAATAATCAAAAATAAAGAAAAAATCTAATTACTTATTGTGCTCAAATCATTAATAATTTTGTTGAGATTATGGCCTTTCATAAAAGCATAGAACTGGCGTGACAATGAAAATAAATTTTATAATAGTAAAATGTGACTCCCAACTCATCGTTGAGAAAATCAAACAACTACCGACCAATGACATGAATCATAACTTCACAACATATTATATCTTTCAAATGAAGCTAACCTGGAAAGAGATGAGATTAAACCATAACTAAATATCAAGACAAAAGCATTGATTAACAAATGGACTAGAAAATATAATAGTGGGAGATGAGATTAAACAATAACTAAATATCAATACAAAGGCATTGCTTAAAAAATGTACTCGTAAATATAATAATGGGTTTAGAATCAGCAGACAAAAATCGTGATGAAGGAGCATTTTAACAACAAATTTATTTTTTTAACACAAATGAGTATGTTCTAGTATTGAATATGTGCTTGGTCACAGAAAATATCTGGGAGAATTACATGGCCATTTTTCTCAAAGACATATAGGATGTCAATTCATGTCTAATTTCCCTTACCTAGATTACATCAAAAAAACCCAACTCCTAACAGTACTCTTATTTGCCAAGAAGTGTATATGCGGAAAAATTGGAACAAAAAACACATGCATTTGAAACCAAACATTACAACGATGATTAGTCTATAGAATTTTGTTGTGTTGTTGAGGTTGATATCTCAGGAGGGCCCTATGGATGGGATGTTTGGTTGAATGCCCTGGATCTTGAGATCCATGATAATACTGCACAGTGCATCCACTTTGTCTTCTAGATGAGAAATTATTTGTTGTAGAGACATAATTATATCAAAAGAGTTGCACTCAAAGGTCTAATGCTGGTACATCATAACTTGCAAGTCATATACTTTAGAATTGATGGCTTCGTAATATTTTCTGTAGTGGTCACACATAGTGGAGGCCGAGGACTCTGAAGTTGAGGAGTTAGAATTCATAGAGAGGTTAAAATTATGTAGGTACCAATCAAGAGAGACTATAGTAGTTATGTGAAAGAGGGAAGAGAACCAAAGATAGCCAGTAGAATATCCAATGATCGAAGGAATCCAACACAACCTCCAAAAAACACAAATTGAGTTCATAAAGAAGCTTATAGGGCTAATACATAATGGGAAAGGGGCAGTCCACAACCAATTGAGTAACCAAAATAATAATAGAGCTAATAATTGGAACACAGAAATTGTCAGTGTTGGTACAATATCTCACGAAGCAATGGATATAAAAAATGGTTTGCATACCTATGACCCCTAAAGGGAAATACGCCAAATCACCTAGCTACAATGATGTTAAACCCACACTAGATTCTCACAATAGAAGAATGTCCATAGAATTAGCTGAAGCTCATAGTAGAGCTTCCAATTATACTAGCGCATGGACGCCACCCTTGAAACAGAGGAAACCCACTTCGAAATCAACAAGGAATTCAGATTTTTGAGCCAACTCCACTCACAAGTCATGAATGAGGTTATGCTCCCACAACAAGATTTATTCTCGTCACACCATGGGAGATGCACTCAAGCTTTCATTCCGACATTATTATTTCTAGTACCATGTGTTGGAAAATTAGAAAGGCAGTAAAGATTTTCTTGATCATTATAATCATTTGTGATGTTTATTATTATTATGATTCTTTATATCTTCTTTCTTTAGTTCATCAAGCAATTACCAAAAGTAGCAGCACATAAAACAGTGAACACAAGATGTATGCACATGCCAGGGAAAAACCCCTCTTGAGGGGAAAACCTAATCAAAGTAATTATTCCTTTCAATAGTATTCTTTGAGACACTTCACCTTAGACCAAGACTAGACCTTTCCTCCACACCAAGTCAGCCTCCAGATGATTGACCTCTTTCCAACAACTTTGACTATGCAGCGACTTGTAGCAGTTAACAATTTTCGGCAACAGTCCAACTTGGAAGACTTCTATATCCCAATCCAGAGCACAAAACAAAGAGAGACCACCACCAAAATTTCGATTTTCCTTAACTCCTTAGACTCACCCAAACTCGCATTCACTTTGGCTTCCCAACAACAGACTTTCCCAACTGCCCACTTTGCACTTCTACCCAGTAGAGAGAATTCGAAATTAATGAGAAGTGATGCTCCAAATGAATTCGATGTCTGTTGGGAAAAGGTCCCTCGGGTCAATTTTGGGTTAGTTTAATCAATTTGCGAGTAGAATTTTGTAAAGAATGTAAAGTCTCCACGAAATGTGGAAGCGGAGCGTGCAACTAAGAGTCAAAGGGGCTTTAGCCCCTTGTATGGGTAATTGATAGGATGGTTTTGAGACTCACCCATAGGCCTCGAGCCATGGTATTGTAATAGAAAGGCTATAAATATTTCAGTCATAGTGAGTCTATATATGATATCAATTGAAGAAGAACAAGTGAAAAGGCAAGTGTTAAGGCAGGAAACCTATGTTTCCTGTACTTAGGCGAAAGGGGAAGGCTCTTCCAGCTGAGTGCGCGAATACCTTGGCAAGTTTATAGCTGAGTGCGTGAGCCCCTGTAGCTGGGTGTGCAGGGTGGAAGAGTCTGTAATTTGAAAGCTGAATCTAATAAACACTGATTTTTTACTGATTGCAGTTGTGCCTTGTTCTTAATTCTATTAAGTTTATGCATTGTTGCTTAATGATCTATTTTATATGAAATAGCATGTATATTATGTGCGACTCTGTTGAATCTTTAATATCTATTCATAAAATAAGCAATGATCTATTTTCGCAAAGGTAATAGATAAATCTGTTACGATAACTGTTTGAGAGGGTAGATATGTACGAAGGCAGATCTAGGGTTATTATTTACTACGTGAAAGTTGTAAGTCTACTTCTTTTAGGAATAAAAATCCTGATCGTAGACCTTCATGAAGGTTTGGAAACCATTTTGATAGATTTGCAGTAATGAGCCATAAGAAGACACCGATATGCACGAAGGCAGATATGACCTACAACAGCTTCAGATTACTTATCACATGATCACTAGATGCAGAAACCTAGTTCTAACATCCCCCAATACTGGTTCAAGTGAGACTGCAGTCTGCACTATGTAGGTTGTTGCCGAAAGGCCAACAGTTAGGATTTTGTTGGTTGGCACGAACAACTTTGAACCTCGGTCAGGCCCCCTTAAGCCAACAAATTTCCTGGTCCTGCAAACGATAAAAAATCAGTCTTTATTAGATTCAGCATTCAAATTATAGACTCTTCCACCCTGTGCACCTAGCTAGAGGGGCCCGCACACTCAGTTGTGGACTTGCCAAGGTCTCCACTCACTTCGCTGCAAGAGCCTTCCCCTTTCACCTAAGTATAGGAAACAGATCTTTCCTGCCTTAGCATTTGCCTTTTCACTTGTTCTTCTTCAATTGATATCATATCTAAGCTCGCTATGAGTCAAATATTTATAGCCTTTTTATTACAATACCATGGCCCACGACCTATGGGTGAGTCTCAAAACCATCCTATCACTTACCCATACAAGGAGCTAAAGCCCCTTTGACTCCTACTTAGCTGCGCGCTCCGCTTCCACATTTCATGGAGACTTTACATTATTTACAAAATTCTACTCAAAAATTGATTAAACTAACCCAAAATTGACCCCAAGGACCCTTTTCCAATAATGTCCTTCCTTTTATATGCTTCTTGTGGGGTCGAATAGGGTCTTAGGCTGACTTGATCTTCCCTTAGGCCGACATGGTGTGGAGGTTCCATAACTTATATTTGACTCAATACTGCACCTTTTTACATGATTCAAAAGCCCAAGAAGGATCTCTTTAAATGTACAATAATCCTATAGACTCATAATAAATCCTGGAAGTCCTCAATGGGGACTTTGACCTAAAACATGGTGACCCAAGCATGAAATCCATGCTTTAATGAGTCACAATAATAAAAATAAAAATTATTTTCTTTATTCTTTTGACAAGTACATTTCATAATGACTTAAGTACATTATTGAAGACCAAGCATAGTTACATTTTCCAACACTCCCTTTTAATTAGCGAGGTATTCATAATGTACATATACAATGTAAGATATCAAACTATATGAACCATGAAGAACTTTAGGCACTCCAATTCTACGAACTAGATTCCTGATCAGGGAAATCTATCCAAATAGTCACTCAATAGTTTAGGCACCATAATGTCAAGGACTAGATTCCTAACCAGGGAAATCTATCCAAACATACACTCAATAGTTTAGGCACCGTAATGCCAAGGACTAGATACTTGACGAAGGCAATCTATCCAAGTGGGACTAAGATGGAATCAAGCTTTCAGCACCTCTAGGTACCATCAGGCTTACTTTCTAATCATCAACCCAAAAATCCAGGTGTGTATCCAAAATAGAGCTCTTTGATTAAGAACAACTTTCCAACTTCTAGACATCAACACAATGTGTCGGCCATATGTCCTCCAAGGCAATTCTTCACTCACAAAGCCTCAAAACTCCTTGATCCATCAAATCAAGAATAACAAATATCTCCCAAGCATGTTATCAAATCCTTTGAGAGATTCACATGTACAAACACAACCCCAATCAATAATATACTTTCTCATGTACATAATCAAATAAAAACCTTCAGGGTCTTACAGACAATAGGTGTTGCTTCTCAATTTTCCATAGTAGGACTATCAACCAAATATTTGAAAAATGATTCCTCGATCATATGCTTTCCTTCCTACTTCTAGTGCAGTAACATATCCTCCGAAATTCATTCATCAATTAACACTAAGCTATGCCCTCCCTCTCAACCAGGATGAAACTCTTTATCCAGACTCCCTCTTAATCTTAGGGAGATCTCTTATATTCATGCTTCCTTTGGAGATCAGCTTCTTGTTTTCGACATCAGAGAATCTTTCATGGCTTCCAACCATTTCATCAGAGTTATCATCAGCTCCATCATGCTTATCACATCAATGAGCATCTTCACCAAGTTGAATATTGTGTACCTGCACAACTTCAAGAGCAAGTATAACCAAAACTATAGAAGCATGATGTTAGCCATATCAAAATCACAGAACCAGTTCAACTTTATTCATATCAGATACCTAGACTTACAAACAAGAGAAATATACTCTTAAACATATTTCTAGGGACTTTATACACCCTAAACTACTTCATAACAATATTCATTCCATCTAGGGTTTAAATGTGTCTTCCAAAGGTATAATGTGCCTTACTACAACATATAGAAAACCCTAGAAACAATTCACACAAATATAGATCTACAAAGTGTTTAGAAACCTTTCAAAATACATATGTTAGACTTCTCACTAGGGATTCATACAAATCCTAGATTTCATACAAAATAATTAATCAAAGTCAATCACAACTTAGTAATTAACCTGACCAACTTCCACTAGAGTTAGTTCCAAACCTCTAGATTTTCAATCAATCATCAAACAATTACTAACATGGCCAACTATTACTAGGGTTAGTTGCAAACCCTAGATTTCCAAGAAATCATCAAGTTCAACCCAAAATTCAAATTTCAACAAATCTCTCACATATCAAGTTATCATATATTCATCAAAGATTTCTACTTTGACTAAGGTTTAACTAAAAAAACCTTAGAATTCACCAAAATTTATACAAATATCAAATCATCATATTCCAAAGATTTTTCTTTGACTAAGGTTTAATTCCAAAACCTTAGAATTCCATGTTCACAATCTCAACAATCATTACATACATAGATCTTAGATTGTTACATTTCACACTAGACAATGTCACTACTAGGATTTAACTGCTAACCCTATATTTTCATATATCATCATCCTAAATTCTCAAACAAGGACTTCCATTAAATCCTAAGACTCATGACCATCAATGACCAGGTTGGCACACATATCTAGGAATTCATAACCATACATAAGCATATCATATGTCCAATAACATAAATACATTTGACCTAGACCAACCTAGTACTTCAACCAAAAGGACATATCTATATATATGCCTAGATTTTATCATCATGAAAAATACATTCCATATGTGTTAGTCAAACCCAAATTCAAAAAAATATCAAATAAAAGTTAGACACGCAGTCATTTTGATTACAGTACGGTTTGATCAGACAAACACATACATACCAAAGAAAACATTTCTAAGACAATGTAAGGGTCTCGCTCACACATTCCACCAAACGCCAATGAGCTAGGGTTCCACTGTAGAACACACATTCCACCAAACCCTAATGAGCTAGGGTTCCAATGTGGAAACATACATTCCACCAAACCCTAATGTGCTAGGGTTCCAATGTGTAAACATAGAAAACCCTATATTACCAAAACTTCAAAGGTTCTGGGATTTTACACTTTATCATTCAACCCTAACAAGTTAGGATTTCCATATCACACCAAAATCCCAAATAAGACATCATCAATATTTCGCAATCACCCTAAGTAGCTTAGGATTTCAGATATTGACATTAGCATACCCTTTGGTTAGGGTTTTCTAGAACCTGTCTAGGGTTCTTCATAGTCAATCAAGAATATAAGTTGGGTGGGTAGATTTATCAAGAGATGAATCACCCAAACAAGAATCACTAAGATTCAATACAACTAGTCATAACAGAGTTAGTAATAGATGATCAAACAAACAATTCAATTAATGTATTTGAAGCATACCTTTGTTTCTTGACTAGCCTTGTCTTGAGAGGTCCTCCTTCTTTCAGATGTTTTCCCTAGTCAAGACAAGAAAGGGAGAAAGGTGATTAGTACTTAATATAATCAAAACTAAATGAGTACATTAACCCAAAACTAAAAAGACATGAAATACTTATCTTTGGAATTTGTTGGGGGGGCTGCCTTCAAAGCTTGAGGGAAACCTACAAACTTAAAATAAATACAAAAATATATTTTCCAAAAATATTAGAAATCTATGAATTCTACAACATATAAAACAAGATATATAAAGATACAAGCAAAGGGATTAATAGTGTAAGTTTATAATGTCAGATTCTTCGGTCTTGACTTTTTTTTTAGTCTCCATCTTCAGCAAAGTTGGCTTGATCTCTTCTCTCTTCTTATTCCTTAGATTCTCAGGACAATCACTTTTCTAGTGACCCTTCTTATGACATTGATAACACTCTATCTTAGACATGTCAACTTTCTTTCTCGTCCCCTTTGACCTCTTTCCTTTATGATGAGAAACATAAGCCTTTGATACTCCTTCAGGATTTGCAATCATTGAGATCCTTATTTTTCTTGACTACAGGCGTTCCATAATTATTCAAAGGTGGGAACTACCTTCCAACTATTGAGATCTGAAGCAAATGCACCCCAAGAGGGTGGAAATACTAATATAGTAGTGGTCACCAATCCTTTGTCTCGAACAATCTCATTGATGGCCAAAAGGTCACCCCTGAGTCTAGCTATCTTCACAAATAAGGTTGCAACAATATATTCTTTAGTCATTTTCATATTCCTTGGCTCATTCTTCAAACTTGTTATTTGACTAATGTTCTTAATAGTGAACAACTTAGACAAGGCTTCATACATCTCCTGAGCATGATCAATGTTATCTATGAATGGGAAAATATTGTCTTTTATCCCTTCTACCATTATAGTCATAACCACCAATTCTAAATCCCTGAATTTCCCTTTGTCAGCATCACTGACTTCTTCTGTAGGCTTCTTTACATTTTCTTTTACCAAATATAGCACCTTATTCTTCTCAAGAATTAGGTCAATCCTCTTCTTCCAGGATCTAAATTTATATGCTCCTTCAAGCTTGTTCTAACCATTGATAGAGTTAGATATCTTCCTTGAATATGATAGACTCCTTCCTTGATATAATGCCTATGAATGGATCTGCCTTTTTCTTCTTCACCAAAGCTCTGATCCCATATTGGAAAATCAGAAAGGCAGTAAATATTTTCTTGATCTTGATAATTACTTGTGATGTTTCTTATTATTACGATTATTTATATCGTCTTTCTTTAGTTCATCAAGCAATTACCAAAAGTAGTAGCACATAAAACAGTGAACACAAGATGTAGGCACATGCCAGGGAAAAACCCTTCTCGAGGGGAAAACCCAATCAAAGTAATTCTTCCTTTCAATAGTATCCTTTGAGACTCTTCACCCTAGACCAAGACTAGACATTCCCTCCACACCAAGTCAACCTCCATAAGATTTATCTCCTTCCAACAACTTGCAACAGTTAATAGTTTTCAGCAGCATTCCAACTTGGAAGACTTTGATCTCCCAATCCAGAGCACGAAACAGAGAGAGGCCACCGCCAAAATTTCAATTTTCCTTGACTCCTTAGACTCACCCAAACTCGCATTCACTTTGGCTTCCCAACAACAAACTTTCCTAGCTGCCCACTTCACACTTCTCCCCAACAACATGATTTTCATACTTCTGCCCAATGGCATGATTTTTTCACTTCTGCCCCGTAGAGAGAATTTGAACTTGATGAGAAGTGATGCTCCAAATGAATTTGATGTCCTTCCTTTTATAGGCTTATTGTGGGGTCGAATAGGGTCTTACACCAACTTCATCTTCCCTTAGGCTGACATGGTGTGGGGGTTCCATAATTCATATTTGACTCAATACTTAACCTTTTTACATGATTCAAAAGCCCAAGAAGGGTCTCTTTAAATGAACAATAATTCTATAGACTCATAATAAATCCTAGAATTCCTCAATGCGGACTTTGACCTAAAACATGGTGACCCAAGCAAGAAACCCATGCTTTAATAAATCACAATAATAATAATAATAAATATCTTCTTTATTAGTTTGACAAGTACATTTCATAATGACTCAAGTACATTATTGAAGAAGGAACATGGTTACATTTTCCAAAACCCTGAGGCAGAGAATTCATCATGAATTGATTTGAGGTGACGCATCTATAATTGTCCATGGGATCGACTTTGAGATCAGGTCTATTCCACACAAAGGTTATTAAAGCAGGCACACTCGCATGGAGTAGGCGGCTAGTTCCTACCACGTCGAGCTGACATATGGTGTCCTCAACAATCAAGAGGAGGTTGGGGAGTTTAGCAGAGGAAATCATGTGGATATAGGCGACAATGAACTGAGAGAAGAGGGTCGAGCTGGGGATGGGACACAATGTCTCTAGGGGGAGGGAAATAGAAAAGGGGGGCACTAGGAAGTAATACATGAACACTTATGAGATCAATACATGCCCTTTAATTCCATTGATCTCTATCTACCCTTCATCTAAAAGGAAAGCCTTATTGGCCTGATGAATGGCCTCGAAAATAAGATTTTTGTGGATATGGAAGAAGGTAGAGTTGGAGAAGGAGAGAAGGATACTTTTAATTCAATGATACAAAAGACTTAATGTAATATCTTTTGGAGGGTATTCAGTTCTGAGATATCGAATAACTAGGAAAAAATCACCCAAAATGACAATGTCTCAAACACCTTGATCTTGAGCTAGAGATACCCACAAGAATATCCCATACATTTATGTATGGTTATTAGATTTATGCCCAAGGCCCCATGAGAATTTATCCACAATGCTTCCTTAAGGATTTAGTAATATCCCTCCCCCTCCTACCACCCCTATCAATAATAATTACAACAATAAATAAAATTATTTAATTGTGTTGATAAGTTGAAATAAAAACATTTAATTATGTTGATAGGTGTGTCTATTATGGAATAGTATTTCTAAAATTTTAATTTAATTATCAATAATTATTAGGTGGATTGTAGGGATTTAACTTCTATGGAATATTCTAAAATATCTATAATAGTATACACAAATCAAAGGTCCATATCTATCTCCAAAGTAGTTATGTCCTTTATTCTCTAATAATCAAATTGATTAATTAAAAGAAATGCCATGTGAGCAAGTGGCATACGAAGTGAGTTATGGTTTTTTTGGGCATGTGGTTTTGATAAGTCATATTATTGGCCCATGGTATTGTAACAAAGTAGATTTGCACTGACAGGGGCTCTACAACCCAGTACAAGGGAAATGTTTTCATATAACGTTATGTTTTAATAATAATAAAATAATACTTACAATAACAAATTAAAAAAATAGTAATAACAAAAAGAAATCAATGTAGGCCATAAATAAATACCTCAATTCCCACCTTAATTTTATGTCCACTTTATATAGAGAAAAATAATTGTAAGTAAAGGAAAAAAATATATTTTTTAATATGGAGTTGGTAGTTGCCATGTAAAAACAATATAATTGATATTACATTATGTGTAATTCATTTTATGTTTAGTTGATATGTAAAAGCTAAAATAAAATTATACCAATAGCAAAAAAATATTTCACTGTTAGCCATAAATAGAATATTTCAATGTCTATATTAAATAACATAGTTTTATATGACGTTTATATAAATTAAAAAATAATAATAAATAATAATTTAAATTAAAAAAAAAAATTAAAAAAAAAAAAAAAAAAAAAAAAATAAAATAAAAATTAAAAAATAATAAAATAATAAATAATAAAAAAAATAAATAAAAAATAAAATTAATTAATTAATGTTTCACTTCTTTTTAGGATTTGTTATAAAAATAATCTAGTTTACTAAGCCATAACCTTTACATATTCCATCTTACTTGAAGGTTTGAAATTTAGCACTAGGGCTCATTCCCAGCCCTCAAATGAGTTCCCAATGACACAAAAATTTCAAATCCTTTCCAACTAAATTATTTCAAAAAAACTCCCAATATCCAATTACATTTGCATTCCATTATTCACTAATTTTCTTTTGACTTAGTCTGACTTCATGTTTTCCTTAGCAAAATATCTTTTCCTTTCTTCCCAACTTGAGTCCAATCGTGCTTTCTTCTATTTACAACATATCTTTCTTCAACAAGAAAAAAATGGATTCTTCCTCATCTGCTTAGTCTGCCCAAGAAGATGTTTTTCTAGCAAAAATCCTTGTGTAATTAGGAGGGGATCCATTTTCCACGAGGGTTTGTTACTTTTCTACTTTGTTGAGTTTATAGGATCCTCATTGGCATTTGTTAATTCATGCTTAGTTTTTGTTGTCATTGATGAAATTTATTTGGACATATATTCTTCCTTATTTTCTTGTAGTTCTTTATTATATTGAAGTACATCTCTTTAAATATCTTATAGTGAATACCCTGAGCTACTTCCCACCATTTGGGCCTTCGTTTTTTTTTTGGTCTCTTCTATTCTGTGAACACTTAGGCAATTTTTAATTACCCGTCATGTTTCATAGCATGATCTACACTGGAAATAAAAATTCCCATAGTCAAGCTTTTGGACCCAAACATAGTTTGGAGTCGTCATATTAAACTCCGCGAGAAAACCCTTGTTAAATTCCATCTCCACGCATATTCAGGCATAAGTGATCTTGAAAATTTTTGCAGTTTTAGGACATCGGTGATAAAAATTTCCCAATGTATTATCAATAGAGGAAAGTGATTGAAGATTCCAAAATTGCAAGGGAAGGTTCAAAAGCCTTACCCAAGCTGGACCCATCGAGGTTGATGTCATTACCGGATCAAAAGTGGGAATTCAAGGTTGTATGTAGAGACTGACACTACCCAAAAACCACGACCCAACTTCTCAAATGGCCATCTTATCCTCTATGTTAAAAAAAAAAAAGGAAGATAAATATTTAATTAATCCGTCAAAAGGGTTTTACATGTCTCAAAAATCCACTTGTGCAGATCAGGCAGTCGCGACCAAGACCCATTAAAATTGCAAACCAAACCTTGCTCCAATTTTTTTTTCACAATTAATAGCTTCCTCATCCACATGAACATTGAGGGAATGAATTTCTTAAACTATTGGAACATCATAACCAAATTTCAACACCAAACTGTATAAAACCGAAGAAGAGCTTACTAGGCGGACAACCATACCTACAAAAGAAACTGTCTTTTTCACTGAATCAATAGAATTTTCCATTCTAAAAGAGATCTACAAAATATTCGTGCAAACTAAGCATAGAGTGGTTGGCTAAGGCAAAACCCTAGCCGTTCGGAGGGTTTGCAAAGCTCCTTCCATATATCTAAAAACATAAAATATTTAACCTTGAGAATGATGTTTCCATTTTTCATTATAAGGCATATGTGTAATTTATTGCATTATTAGTATAGAGTTGATATATAATATTAAAAAAAATATTAATTAAAAAAGATATATATATATATATATATAGAGAGAGAGAGAGAAGAGAGAGAGAGAGAGTAGTAGTTATATTCCGCTATAATATTTTGGGAAATTGGTAAGTTTTTTAATTCTTACTATGGAGATGACTATAAATTTTTAATATTAAAAACAAAACAATATAATATATATAAACATATAACATTTAGAAATATATTTATAACAAAAATAACCATATATATAGAGTCCTATAGATATGTGTTTTTTACTTCTAAATATAATTTGGGCATGTATTAACCTTTTAATATGTATAATGTTAACCATAAATAAAATATTTCCATGCCAATTCACCCCCCCCAACAAGGAAAAATCGTAATTTTATTAATGAAAACAAAATTACATATTGTAGATGCTTGTAAATCACTCATTAAGCTAGTCGAGGCTGATGTTCACAGAGCCAAAACAAAAACAAAAAAACTATCTTAATATGTAGAGATACAGGTTACCCTTTCCTCCATTTCTCTTTTTCACTTTCCACCATTTTCCTTGAGAGGAGTGGTGGATACAAGAACTAGTTGGTTCTCTTCATCCATTTTTGGAATTTCCTTATCTGAATCCAAGCTTTCTAAGATGTGATGGCATTTTTATCCTCCCAAATCCTTAGACTTAGGTCTCCCCTCCAGTTTCGCTATGGGATCTAGTGTTGATGAGGCTTCATGTTGTGTTTCCTTCTTTTCTACAATTATTTTGGACTCCTTCTTTTGTAAGGGGATCCATTTCTTCATCTTCCTCGTCACCCTCAGGTAGATGTTGTGAAAATTTCCATCGTTTGGGTTGCTTCCCTGGTTTCTTCATCCTTTGTGGCTCTTTCTTAGCCTTAGGACATATGTTTTGTAGATGTCTAATCTATCAGCATATTCATCATCGAAATGTCATGTTTTCAAAATCTAGATATTGTGTCCAACACTGCTTGTTGTGAGTCAAGAGGATGTGCTCCGACAATCCTTTGCTGAGATCCACCTCCACACATATTCTAGCGAAAGTGAATATTTGTTCTTCAACTCTTTGTGCATCTATCTTTATGTATCACCCTAAGAGATTCTCGATGCCTTCTATTAGTGCCTAAATCTACCTCAGGCTGAAGGAAGGCAGGTCTAGGGTAACATCAAACCACGCTTAACCTGGTAGCTACCCTACCAGGTCGGGAGAGGGCTCTCTCCTGGTCAATCTCAATTAGGATATTGGCAACTAGGGCTTGAGATGACTGAAATGAATGATGATTTTAGGCTAGGTATAGTAGATTAGGGTTTCTGGTTTGATTTGAGGTTTTGGTTGTTGGATCAATTAGAGAAGGCAGATTGGGTCCAGGAAATCAACTCAGGAATACAATCAGGTCCTATGGGGCAAGGTAGATAATGGTTTATGTACTAGCAATGGATTGATATGGTAGAGTAAGACAACTGAGGAGTTGAGGAGGGCATAAGAAACTATGAATCCTCTTCAAACAGTGAAAACATTGAAAACCAAATGCATTTCCAAGACAAAGCACTGTAAATTAGTGTGTTTTGTCTATTCACCTTCATTCATTTAGTTTCAAAGAGAGAGAGATGTGGAAACATAATAAACATAAAAAAAAAAATTCATTACAAAGAAGAAAGAATACATAAACTCAATGTCACAAGAATCCCACAAAAATAGCTGTGAAACCTAGTTTTATTCCTTGCCAAACTGCTGATACAAATGTTCAGTGAGTCCAACACTTCTGCCAAAGTCCAACCTTTACAAATGAATCAAAAAGTAAATGATATATGCAAGGAAACTACTCAAGCTATCTATTAGGGTCGAATCCATGAGAAGAGGGGTGGCTTCAACCATATCCAAACTAAGAACAAGAATATAGGCAGCGAAACAGCTTGCCTCTAAAACCAAGGAAACCAATTAATTACAGCTCAAAACCACTTGGAACTTGATGTATCTACCCTATGAAGTGATTTTCAACCATATCACATCGAATTCATCATTTACCATTATTACAATTACCAAGAAATGAGGAAAAAGTGATCTGCCAAGAAAACTAAGAAAAATCTGGAAAATCACGCAAAACTGGCAAAATTCATTTAGTGTGCAGCGCCAAGATTTTGATGCGCAACGCTTTTTCTAGGCCAATTTTGGAAGTCTTCCTGGAGTCAAAATTAGGTGTAGGATAGCTCGTTGGAAATCTTGGCGAGTCTACTTTCTGGAACAACTTTAATTTCTAAATTTGGAGTCAATTTTCCCCTCCAAAAATTGATTCTCCCAAGACTGCTTCCTGTGTGGCAAAAAAGTGGCAGAGATGGCACTTTTTAGGTGTTTTTTCCCTTTTGGAGACCTAGAACTTGTCCAAACTTCTCAGCCATTTCCAAGCTTTCATATTTTTCCATGTTGATTCCAAAAATATAAATTTTTTTGCAAGAAAGTGTCCCCGACAAAAGCGTAGCGCCTAGAAAAGCCTGTTTTTCACATTAAAATTTTCAAAATTGACAAAAATTTCTCCGAATTTCTTGAAATTTGGCATGATTGACCCTTGTTAAATGCTTTGATGAGCCAATGATGCTTCAGCCAAGATCTTGAGTTTATCTTGCTCTTTTTTTCTCCTCAAATCCTTTTTTAGCTTGGCCTTTAGCCTCATCACCCTTGTTTTGCAAATTTTGTTCTGGGTTAGGTAGTGATAGGCCATATGGCGCAACATTTTCTTTTCTTTGTTGGCTTTCTCAAGCATCTTCTCCAAGTGAATGTTCACCCCCTCTAATCATGATTCTCGATCATCCTCAATTTCTTGCTCAAGGGAGGTCATCTTGATCTTTTTCTTCTTTGCCTTTTGCCTATTTTCCCTAATCATTTGCAGCTCCATAATAGCTTGCTTATCTGTCAGTTGTTTGTTTTCCTGCTCAAGAAAGCTGATGATCCATTTGACCCTCTCAAGGTCAAGTGATAAGGCTTGTATTTCAGCCTCGTTCTCTTTGATAATCATGTCCTTGAGTCTTGAGCTTTGAGAGCCCAAATCAGTGACATATTCCTCAATCAAAATAAAATCTCTGTCTTGCCCTTCAGGAAGGACCTCCTCATTGTTTCCCTTTGTCTTTTCTCTTTGACTACTGGCCAACCTATATAGCTAGAGAAGAAGGCAAAGCCCCTTTCACCCCCAGTGAAGATAACATTTACTTGTGGTCTGATGAAGAAAATGAGACCCCTTCCACCTCTAGTGGAGATAGTACTCCCCTGGTTGTAGCAAAAAGCCTCCTGGTGCCTCTCTCAGAGGTGAAAAACACCATCACACTGTAGTTTCAGTCTCATGAACACCTAGTTGTTATGATGGCCCTCCTTCCTCTTGAGGCACTGATGGAATCACCTTAGGGCCTTTGAAAATCTCATGGGAAATAAAGGTATCCCATGGTATGTTCAGCAAGCTTAGCTGATGCAAGACAACAATTTTAATCAGTGAGAAGTGGTAAATGTTGTTGAATTGTTGAGGAAAAGGTTTCCTTTGCACATAGTGAGCCATCTTCTTAATATTCCTGCATATAAAATATG
Organism: Pinus taeda; assembly: GCA_000404065.3. Lineage (NCBI taxonomy): Eukaryota > Viridiplantae > Streptophyta > Pinopsida > Pinales > Pinaceae > Pinus > Pinus taeda. The sequence goes on from APFE030006159.1 coordinate 197,337, forward strand.
GGAGGTTCATCATCCTTACTCTTGTGAAATGCATTAAGAACCTGATATGATATGTATATAGGCAGGAAGACCTTCCTTCACAAGTGAAATACTTGATGATGAGTTTCATGAGAGGAGCATAAGAGTTCTACAAGTATTTGAAAGGAAAAACCCTGCTGATTTGCCTGTGATATCCAGACTTAATGTAAAGCTCATAATGTTCTCTGCCCACATGCTGCCCCTTATTCCATTGTTCACCTACATTAGGGATGCCTATTGCTGCTGAAATGGTGGCAGGTGTCAAGGTGAAAGAGACACCAGCAAGGTTCACCTGGCCATTGTGGAGATGAATAACAAACAACCTAGCAATCTCATGATGATATTTCACCCTCTCTACCATTTCACAAAACTAATAACAAGACTGGTGTTTAAAGCTAGTTACAGCAAGAGGGCAAGCAAGTAATTCTGTAAGAGTGGTGGGCTCCTCCCAAATGATCTTTCCCCCTTTGTGTGGCTTTCTTGGTACATGAGCTTCTTTGGAAGAATCACTGAGAGCTTCCTCTTCCCTCTCATAATCTGAATCTGTATCCATGCTTATGAAATTTGAAGTGAAAGTAGATGAGTATGAAGAGATTTTGAAATATGAAGTAAATAGTGTGTATAAGGAAGTGAATGCTAGGAGGAAGGGTTTATTTTAGGAAAGGAGGGGAGTGAATGGTATTATGAATGTGGAATGAGGGGTTTGATAGTGAAATGGATGTAATGAAAGAGTAGGATGTGGGAGTTAGGGTTTGGGAATAGGGTATAGGGCTAGGGTTTGGTAAATGGGAGTGGGACTTGGGAGTGAATTTTGCTGATTTAGGGAGAGCGAATGGGAGTTGACAAGCTCAATATGAATGGAGTGAGAAAGAAGAGAAAATGACCTTCAATAACTTGCAAGAGATGATTTAGCAACTAACTAGGGTTTGTGTTAACCATTTAGCTAGGGTTTGCTCTCAAGGAAACCAAAAGCATCCAAGCCACCAAACATAACTTTCCTGAGCAAGGAGGAGTGATCTACTTACTTGGAACATGCATCAATTTGTTTTTTAGGAAGTTTGGAGGTGTCTTGAGGTGATTTTGGCTTCTTGTAACAGGTGCGCAATGCACTTTTAATGCGCAACGCCAAGGAACAGGTGTGCAACGCACTTTTAATGCACAGCGCCAGACCAAATTTCAACAGCAAGCCTGCAACAGATGCGCAACGCCAAGGCACAAGTGCGCAACGCCAGCAAGATGACTCGATTTTTTCCCTTGTTTTGCCTTCTTTATTCAAAAACATGATTTTCTCCCTTTGGCTCGTTCAATTTCAACAATGAAGACTTAAAACACATGAATTGGCTTTTATGTCCCTCTCATTTAATTTTTCACTAACCAAGACCCACTTTTCTAATGTTTTGCCAACTTTTTCAAAAATGCTCTGTTTCACTTACATTCTGACTTTTGCCTTTTTGCAGGTAGACTTATACATTGACTTTTTGTAATAGTAGGAGTTGACTTTGTCATCAAGTCACCAGGAACAACTATTGAATACTTATTACATATAGAAACATTTAAATTACATGAAATTTTTACAATAATGGAAAAAACTTTGTTTTCACCTCAAAACAGAGTTTTGAGGTAAAAAAAAATTACTGAACATGAGAGAAGTAAATTTATGACTTTATGAACTTTATGTGTCTGCTGACCTTTTTATTCAATTAGGATGACCTTGATGACAAACCCTAAGACCTAGTAAGACTAAACCCTAAAACTGCTTTTTTTATGAATGAAATGAAACAGGATGACAGTGAATGAGTAAAAAAAAACTGTGTGAACAAGTCAGCATGTGAATGTCATGAGGGAAATTGACATGAAACCACTACCATTAGTTGATCCATGGCCTAATGGAATGCAGCTTATCAGATGAGACACCTAATATGCGTACAAAAGAGCAATTTGATCACTAATGGAAGTGTGAAGACACTGACACTAACATTGGCTCCAATGGGGATGGTAGCTCCTAGGAGGTGCCCAGAACCATAGATCTTTGGAAAAGCAGACTAGTGCGTTCATCCATTGGGCAATATGGAGTCAATAGCTTCGAAACACCAAAACAAAAACCTTGAATCAAGACTCATAACTAAACTGACTCAACTGAGACTAACTCCAACAACTAACACTAAATATTCAAAAATTGAAGCTAGACATTCAAATTTATAGCCTTCACTTCAGGCCCCAAGCTAAATGAATGGTGACAGTGCAAACTTTGCAATGAAAAGAATAAAATGGTATGTACAATGACAAAATGTGATAGCAAAAAACTTCTTCGAGATAGTACCGTTTCAGAAACCTACTATTTACTGGTCCTCTTGGACAATCTTCCCCGTTCATTTCTTTGAGTAGAAAAGCATTTTGACCTCGATATGCAGCAATTCTATATGGTTCCTTTCACGGGTTCTCGAACTTGTCGTGCTTGCCTTTATCCTTGTTTCTAGCATCCCATCGTAACACTATGTCTTCAATCTGAAATTTGTCCGCCTTTGCCTTCCGATCATAAATCTTTTTAATTCTCTCGTGCACTCTGAAGGTATTTTTAAAAACTTCCTCTCTCGTCTACTAGAAATGGATCATTTGGCTTATTCTCTGCTGAAAATGATCTTCCTTGCTGCTAGCTTCCTACAGAAGTTTAACAACCGGGACTGCGAGAGATGTCGAGAATACCGTGTCAATACCATATACAATCTCAAATGGAGACATTCCTATTGACTTCTTTTGGCTTACTCTATCCACCCATAGTGCATTAACCAATTTTTTATGCCAGCTCTTCTTATTGGTTTCCAGCAGCTTTTTAATAATGTTGACCAATGATTTGTTTGAAGATTCGGCCAATCCGTTACCTTGCAGATAATATGCAGTAGAATGTCCTAAGGTAATTTTGTATTTGCTATAAAAGTCAATCATCTTTTCGGACTTGAAAGTGGTTGCGTTATCTATAATAAGTTTGTTAGGACAGCCAAAACATGACAAAATATTTGTTTCAAGAAACTAAATTATTACCAAGTATGTGGCCTACTGAGTGGGGATTTCCTCAATCCACTTTGTGAAATAATATGTCGCTGTTAAGATCCACTTGTGCTGAGCTGAAGATGTGGGATGAATATCTCCAATAAAATCTAGGCCCCACTGCTGAAACAATGCACTAACTTCGACTGACTTGAGAGGTAGAGGCTGCAACTTTCTTCTTCCCTAAAAAATCTGGCATTCATGACAGCTTATGACAATTTTATAAACATCAGCAAACAAGGTAGGCCAGTAGTACCCTACTCTCAAAATTTTGTTAGTTTTCGTCTTCCAAAATAAGTGACCTCCGTAGTCTCCCTTATGAAAATCACTCATGACCTGTTGGGCTTCCTCTTCGGTTAAGCAATTTAGCAAAATGCCTCCAGGATCCTTCCAATAAAGTGCATTGTTCAAAATACAAAATCTAGTAGCCTTAATTTTTAGAGTTATACCTTTATTTTTAGCCATCCCCGGTGGTGGTGAAAGGTGTTGAAGCACGTACACAATATCTGAATACTAAGGAGAATGGAGAAAAATTTTAGATGCCTGAATCAGTGAACTATCTTTGTCTTCTTCAGACATAGTTGCAATCAGATTTATATCCAATGCATGTAGATTGGACTCCTCCATTAACTTTGCTAGACCTTGCCCCTTGATTAGCTTTGTTGGCTTTATCTCCAAGTAAAATTCTAGGAATGTTGTGATCCATTTGCCCCACCTTCCTTCTGGATCTATTTGTACCAAAAAATCTTTGACTGCTACATTAGGGACGTAACCAAGGATATGAGAGTGCAGAATATATACTCGGAAATCTTTCAAATCTTTCACCAAGGCAAGAGCTTGCTTCTCAATGATGTTATATTTCAAGGTTGCATCTCTTATTGTCCTACTGAAAAAGGCAATTGGTTTTTCTAGTTGATCTCTTCTCTACATTAGAACTGTTGTCGTAGTACGTTCAGAGGTGAATGAAAATAATATGAATTCCTGTGAATAATCCGGACTGATCAAAATCGGGGCTAAAGAAAGAGCCAAATTTACCAGGCTAAAAGACTTCATAGCTTCCTCAGTCCACTTGACCACACTATCCTTCTTCAACATGTTAGTAATTTCCCTCAAGTGTTCAGCTAAATTAGGCATAAAACAATGTAAGAAGTTCATCTTACCATTAAATGCTTGGATCTCTTTCTTATTACGAGGAAAATCTATCTTCTGTATAGCTTCCACCCTAGCAAGATCAACGCGGATTCCTTCCTTTGATATTACCCTTCATCCATAGCAAACAAGCTATTTTTGGGATTGAGCGATATTCCATATTTTCTACAATGCTGAAAAAAAAATTTCAGATGGTAAAGATGCTCTTCATCTGAATTTGAAAAGACAATCAAATCATCAAGATACACTACTAAAAGCACATCTTTTTCATTTGCGAAGGCAATGTCCATGGCACGCTAAAATGTTGCTCCGGCATTCTTTAAACCGAACGACATCTTTGCATAGCGGAATGTCCCCCAAGGAGTGGTGAATGTTGTCTTGTCCCTGTCATCTTCATGAACCAAAATTTCATTGTAGCAGGAATATCCATTGAGTAGCGACATACGAGATGCTCCAACTACTCTCTGGAGAATGTGGTCCATTTTTGGCAGTGGATAATTATCTTTTAATGACACTTTATTCAAATTTATGAAATCTATGCACAATCTGATCTCACCTGTCTTCTTCCTCACAGGAACCAAATTGGAGATCCAATTTGAAAATTTGATCGGAACAATTATACCAGCCTTGTACAATCGATTTACCTCTTTTTCTATTGATGGTAGCAACTTCGGATTTATCCTTCTGAGCTTTTGGCGAAATGGCTTCTGATTTGGCTTAATAGGAATTATATGTTGAATTATACTTTTGTCATACTCCTTTAAATCTGTATAGTCCTAGGTTAATACAAGGTTAATACATCAGAAAATGAAGATAATTAACTAATGTATTTAGCTTTTACCTGAGGAGGTAATGCCTTTGAAAACTTCACCATCTTTGGATTCTCTATTGTTCCAATATTCACATCTTCAACACCCTTCTCGGTCAACACTAAGCTTGGCTTTCGAGCTACATCATCTTGATCAAATAATTCCTCTAAAGGTATAAGGCCTATAGGGATGACATTATCTTTCAACTGTAAGACTTCCATTTTATTTACCTCTATTTACGGTTCACCATCATCTTGCTTAGCATTTATCGACGTATCTTTATATTTGCCTTCATTTTGCAGAAAATCATCAATTTCTTTGTCATCCTAAAACACCTGCCAATATCTTAGATTATAAGGGACAGCTGGGCGATGCTTCACATGAATTTCAAATTTATTATTTGAATGCATTGGGATCTTTAAGTTACTTGCAGCTGTGGCAAGAGAATCTGCAATAACATTTTGTGTACGAGGGACACATGTCAAGTTATAATCTGGAAACAACCTCAAAATATCTAAAACTACATTATGATAAGCCCTCATTCATGGATGTTTGGCTTGGTATTCACCCTTGACTTGTTCGATTACTAATTCTGAGTTGCCATAAACTGAAATTCTCTTTGCATTCAACTTCTTGAGTATCTTCAATCCTGCAATCAGTGCCTTATACTCGACTTCGTTGTTAGAACAATCGAAAGCCAATTTATATGAACAAATTCTTACATTGCTTGGGACTTTATTTGGTAGGAAAACATGGCTGCATACCCCAATTCCAATTCCTACACCATCCTTACCTACTGCTCCATCAAAATCCATACTCCATAAACCGACTTCTTCCTCCAAGTGCTGAAATTTTGTCTGCTATTCTACCTTTGGCTGTTGTCCATCAATTTTCTGCTATTGGCGGAACGTAGACTGCTCAGCGGTAGTTGCAAGCTTTTGTCTCTCTCGATCAAGTACTGCCCTGAAATTTTCTGTTATCTCTGGAACATCTTCCACTTCAACTAACTGGCTATTCACATCATTAAAACCACTATCTGAATAAAGAACAAAAGATTCTAAATCTGTATGTACAGAATTAATTGGATGATTCAAAGGTTTCTCCTTTCTTGTGATCATATACTTCATCTTCTTCTTTCTATATAATTTTCTCAGCTGACCAAACACGCGAATAGTGGCATAAGAGAAATCTAATTGCAATGTCTCTTTCAGTTTTGCACCCCACGACCTAGATAAAAGCATGCCAAATATAGGGGGAATGTCAGCCACAACTACATCCATGAGAACATTCTTTGCTGGAATCTGATCTAAAGTCACTACCAAATCCTTAATGAGACCATTACATCTGACCCTAACGGAATCAAAGGAATAAAGATCATGATATTTACGAGTGATGTCCAGACCCAATTTTTCCATAATTGACTTTGGCAACAGGTTGTGAGATGCTCCTGAATCAAACATGGCATTGTGCAAGACATACTCATGCAATCTAAGGCTGATGTAAAACGAGGCTACTTCACTATCCTCAGATTGGCCTTCTAATGCTGGACCAAAAATAAGCTCGGGTTGGTCATCTTCCACATTAACCATATCAGACAGGGGATCTACATTCAAAATCTTTGACACTTGACTCTTATAACTACTATTCTTCATTAATTCAGTCAGAGGTATCGACACTTTTAACTTAGCAATCTCATTCTCTAAGCTAAAAGTTGTAATTTTATCTACCTCTTTGACCGGAGAATCCTTCTTTTCAGACTTTTCCTTTGCTGTACTTGGCTGATTTTACTTCTCATTTGCAGATTGTACTTTGCTGGAAGTAGGATCTACTAGATCCTTTCCTTTTTCCTGAACATTTGGGGAATCATTCTTAGGTTGTGTTGCTTCCTTTCGCTTTTGGACCAGATTAATTGATACATCCCTGCTCATGAGTGAATACTATCTTTGTTGTGTTGTCAATGTGTTCATATATCCCCTCTGATACTCATCTAATTCTTCTTCCAAGATTGTTCCATTGGATAGTATAAAATCCTCATCTTTCTATACAGTCGGGCTCTCTGAATATTCATCATCCTCCGTGATATAGATAGGCAAACCATCTGCTGTAAAAAAGTGATTTTCCTCTCCTATTGGATTTTCATCATCCTCTGACTCCAGGCCATGCACATAGTTCTGTTGTAGAGGTGTTTTGACTTGCTACTGTGCTTATTGATCTTGTGCTCTTTGCTCCCGCTATTTAATCCTGAACTGTGGCTGTTGTTGACCACGAAAATTTGGATTTTTGATTAGTGTCTCGGGCTTGTCTGTAATTGTGAATCTATCAAACATTTTCTCAATTTTACGAAGCAAATGATCCGAGGAAGAAGCTTCTTCCTTTATGGCCACCTTCTGCTCGGTCTTCGTTCTAGCTCTCTTAGCTAGCAAATTTGCTTCCACACTCACTGCAATTTTCTGCATATCCTCCAACGTAGCAAGATCTCATTCTCTCAATTGGTATGCCATGTTGGGATCAAAACCATCAGGGAATTTTATCAAAGCCAACCCCATTGGTGGCTTGATATCAGTTGGAAGAGCATTATAGACAGTATTGAGTCTTACACAGTAATCCTGAACACTTTCACCAGCATTCCTCTTTATATTTTCATACTTCGAAAGAATTTGGAGTGGATTTTTCTTTACCTCCCAACGATCCAGGAATTGTCTGTGAAGAACTGGCAATGTATTGATAGTCCCCACGGGAAGTGCTTTGAACCATTTTCGCACCTCGCCTCCAAAACTTTGCACAAATAATCACATGGTCACATTCTCTTCATTTATCTCATGAAGATCAAAGAAGTCGTTCATCTTGTCAACATGCTGCTACGTTGTGATACCTTGAGTAGCATCAAACAATGGTATCTTACTTTGGTAATCAGTAGGCATAGCATCCAAGTTTTGTGGCAAAACGAGAGGTGCATATCTGGCAGCCATTACTCGAGGTGGATTGGAAACTGACCTTGGAGAAGCAAGAGGATTTATAACAACAATGGCAGTCGATGTGATGGGTGTATGAGGTGTCGAAGGAGGAGAAGAGATGACAGATCTCTGATCAGATATGCTAGGTTGCACGGGAAGGGTGGGGATAAACTAAGGTTGAGAATGAACTTCAGAACTAGGCAAGACAACAGTTGAACCAAGAGTAGCAGATGTTGATTCTAGGAGCTCAGGGATATTGATAGCCACAATAGATGTTTGAAGAAAATTCAAAATATAATCATCAATTGATCTATTCACTCTTTCAGTTTCAAGGTCTTGAACAAATTGCGGATTTAAAATAGTATCACCAATCGCACTTTCAAATTTAGTTTCAAACAAAGATAAATCAAAGTGTTCATCAAAAGGGAGATCTTCAAGATATTGAAATTCGACTGGGCATGAATGAGATCTAAAAACGGGTCTTGGACTCAATGAACTTTCTTGCCTGAGTATTCTTGGAATGAGATTAGGATTGTCAAACATGGGAGGCGGATCAGGATCAGGATTGGCCCTGGTGTATCTTCTTGAAGCCAGTGTGTTTAATTTTCCCCAAAATTCAAATGGACATTACAATCTTTTCAGCCTAATGAATTCTAAACCTATCATCCAAAAGTCTAGAATTGTGTTTAAAAGTATCGGGGTAATATTTTTTCGTTCTTCCCCAATATGGTCGCCACTATGTTAGAGCCTAGATCGACCTCAGGCTAAAGGAAGGCAGGTCTAGGGTAACATCAAACCACGCTTAACCTTGTAGCTAGCCCTACCAGGTCAGGAGAGGGCTCTCTCCTTGTCAATCTTAATTAGGATATTGGCAACTAGGGCTTGAGATGACTGAAATGAATGTTGAATTTAGGCTAGGTATAGTAGATTAGGGTTTCTGGTTTGATTTTAGGTTTTGGTTGCTAGATCAATTGGAGAAGGCAGATTGGGTCCGAGAAACCAACTCAGGGATACAGTCATGTCTTGTGGGGCAAGGTAGACAAGGGTTTATGTACTATCAATGGATTGAGATGGTAGAGTAAGATAGCTGAGGAGTTGAGGAGGGCATAAGAAACTATGAATCCTCTTCAAACATTGAAAACATTGAAAACCAAATGCATTTCCAAGACAAAGCACTGTAAATTAGTGTATTTTGTCTATTCACCTTGATTCATTTAGTTTCGAAGAGAGAGAGAGATGTGGAAACATATAAAACATCAGAAAAAATTCATTACAAAGAAGAAACAATACATAAACTCATTGTCACAAGAATCCCACAAAGGAAGCTATGAAACCTGGTTTTATTCCTTGCCAAATTGCTGATACAAATGTTCAGTGAGTCCAACACTTCTGCCAAAGTCCAATCTTTACAAATGAATCAAAAAGTACATGACATAGGCAAGGGAACTACTCAAGCTAGCTATCATGGTCAAATCCATGAGAAGAGGGGTGGTTTCAACCATATCCAAACTAAGAACAAGAATATAGGCAGTGAAACAACTTGCCTCTAAAACCAAGGAAACCAATTCATTACAGCTTAAAACCACTTGGAACTTGATGTATCTACCCTATGAAATGATTTTCAACCATATCACATAGAATTCATCATTTACCATGCTTACAATTACCAAGAAATGAGGAAAAAGTGATCTCCCAAGAAAACTAAGAAAAATCTGGAAAATCAGGCAAAACTGGCAAAATTCATTTAATGCATAGCGCCAAGATTTTGATGCATAACACTTTTTCTAGGCCAATTTTGGAAGGCTTCCCGGAGTCCAAATTAGGTGTAGGATAGCTCGTTGGAAATATTGGCGAGTCTACTTTCTGGAACAACTTGAATTTCTAAATTTTGAGTCCATTTGCCCCTCCAAAAATGGATTCTCCCAAGACTTCTTCCTGTGTGGCAAAAAAGTGGCAGAGAGGGCACTTTTTAGGTATTTTTTTCCCTTTTGGAGACCTAGAACTTGTCCAAAATTCTCGGCAATTTCTGAGCTTTCATATTTTTCCATGCTGATTCCAAAAATATAAACTTTTTTGCAAGAAAGTGTCCCCAACAAAAGCGCAGTGCCTGGAAAAGCCTGTTTTTCACATTAAAAATTTCAAAATTGACAAAAATTTCTCTGAATTTCTTGAAATTTGGCATGATTGACCCTTGTTAAGTGCTTTCATGAGCCAATGATTCTTCAGCCAAGATCTTGAGTTTATCTTTCTCTTTTTTTCTCCTCAAAGTTCTTTTTAGCTTGGCCTTTAACCTCTTCACCCTTGTTTTGCAAATTTTGTTATGGGTTAGGTAGTGATAGGCCATATGGCACAACATTTTCTTCTCTTTGTTGGCTTTCTCAAGCATCTTCTCCAGGTGAATGTTCACCCTCTCCAACCATGATTCTCAATTATCCACAATTTCTTGCTCAAGGGAGGTCATCTTTATCTTTATCTTCTTTGCCTTTTGCCTATTTTCCCTTATCATTTGCAGCTCCATAATAGCTTGCTTATCTGTCAGTTGCTTGTTTTCTTGCTCAAAAAAGTTGATGATCCATTTGGCCCTCTCAAGGTCAAGTGATAAGGCTTGTATTTTAGCCTCCTTCTCTTTGATAATCATGTCCTTGAGTCTTGAGCTTTGAGAGCCCAAATCAGTGACATCTTCCTCAATCAAAATAAAATCTTTGTCTTGCCCTTCAGGAAGGACCTCCTCATGCATCTTTTGTTTCCCTTTGTCTTTGTTCTTTGATTGTTGGCCAACCTATATAGCTAGAGAAGAAGGCAAAGCCCCTTTCACCCCAGGTGAAGATAACATTTGCCTGTGGTCTGGTGAAGAAAACGAGACCCCTTCCACCTCTAGTGGACATAGTACTCGCCTGGCAGCAGCAAAAAGCCTCATGGTGCCTCTCTCATAGGTGACAAACATCGGCACACCTGTAGTTTCAGTCTCATGAACACTTGGTTGTTCTGATGGCCCTCCTTCTTCTTGAGGCACTGATGGAATCACCCGAGGGCCTTTGAAAATCTCATGGGCAATAAAGGTATCCCATGGTATGTTCAACAAGCTTAGCTGATGCAAGACAACAATTTTAATCAGTGAGAAGTGGTAAATGTCGTTGAATTGTTGAGGAAAAGGTTTCCTTTGCACATAGTGTGTAATATTCCTAACCCAAAATATTCCTCAAACCCCAACAAAACTCCAACCAAATATGTGCAAATGATATAATAACCTAGAAGTGATAAAATAACAGTGGAACAACATATAATAATGTAAACTGGAAATAGAAGCAGATACACAAGAAATGTAGCGAGAAATGCTAAGCCATTTTATTATACTGAGCAATAGCTGAGTACAAGAGGTGATTAGACAGGTGGCACCTCGACTTGCACAAGGCAAGTGAAGAAATACTCTCAGAATGACAAGAATGGCCTCTCTATGTGGATGTTGTTGTTGTGCTACTGTTGCTGCTAGAAAACAAATGATGATTTGGGGATGCTCCCCTCCTCAGAAAAAGCTGAAACTCTGGATTCGAGCTCTACTCAAGAAACCCAGAAAAACCCAGAAAGATTTCCTCGAATGGCCTCACGCTGATATGCGTCCCAGCTGCTGGAAAACTGTTGTGCTGCTGCTGCTACTGGAAATTGAATGAGGATTTGGGGCTGGTCCCCTCCTCAGATAATGTTGAAACTCTGGAATCGGACTCTACTCAAAAAACCCAGAAATCTTTTCTGAAATGGCCAACCCCCGAAAATCACCCCCTTGGGGTTTTGTGCAGTTCCTCAAAGACGCTAATGAAACGGCTGCTGAAATGTTGATGAAACTACTGCTGGAATGCCAATGGAAGTACCTTGCCTGAGCAGGCACTCAAAGTCCCCCGGGGCTATGGGTGAGATCTCCGAATGGAGACACTCAATGCACTAAACAGTGCTGCATACTAGCTAAATAGCCAGCGTGCTCTAAGTCGAAATGACTATCACAAATGCTCGTAACCAAAATGATCAAAATGAGGGGGCTCCTCTCTCCTTTATAGCCTTTGCCTCTCTCAATCCCAAGGCTCACCTCCTCCTATGTGATTCCTCTCTTGCCACGTGTTTCTTCCCTCTTACGCAGTCCCTCCATGTGTCTGTGTGGGTTCCATTTCTGCTTCCCCCTTTGGCCCCCTTGGCTCCCCTCTAAGTCACAACGTTGTGCTACTAGGAAGTGACTTTTTATTCTAAAAGTGAGTTATGTCCCCCGTCCTCACCATTTTTTATTTACAAATAACTATAGAAGGCAAAAATTGAACAAAATCTAATATTCTAATTAGCCATGGCTAATTAGGAATATTACAGTCTCCCCCGGCAAAATGTTGCTTGTCCTCAAGCAACTGAACTGATGGATGTTGTAAGATTTGCTCACTCTCCCAAGTGGCATCCTCATCCGGCAAATTCTTCCACCTCACAAGGAATTCCTGGATCGTCCTGCTCCACAGCTGCCTCTCCCTGGTATCAATGATAGCCTCTCGCTACAATACCAAATGCCCCTCATCATCCATGGGTGGTAGCTCATCTATCACTGTCACCTGCTGCCGCAATGCCTTCTTCAAGCCTGATACATGAAAAATGTTATGAATCTTGCTGTCTTGGGGCAGCTCCAACTCATATGCAACCTGTCCAATCCTACGGATAACCCTATATGACCCATAAAAGTGGGGCTTAAGCTTCTCAGCCCCCTTCTGCTTTAGTGATGAATGTCGGTATGGCTGTAGTAGGTAGACCATGTCCCCTACCTCGAATTGTCTCTCCACCAGACCCCTGCCGGTATACAGCTTCTGCTAGTTCTGTGTTGTAGCCATGTTATCCTTGAGAGCTCGAAGAATATCCTGACTCTCTTGGATCCATATCTTGGCTCTAGGATCCCTGATATCACCAAACATCATGTCAACAAAAGATAAAGGATGATACCCATATAAGGCATAAAATGGTGACATACCAATGGACATGTGATGTGGAGTATTGTAGCAGTACTCCCCTAGATGCAGCCACTTCAGCCATGCTCGCTGCTGCCCACTGACATAGTTACGCAAGTAGCCCTCCAGCCACTTGTTAACTATCTCTATCTGCCCATCCGTCTATGGGTGATAACTAGTACTCAGTGTCAACTCCGTCCCCACCAACCGGAAAAACCCCTACCCAAACCCACCCATGAAACGGTTGTCCCTATCACTGACGATGGTCTTAGGAAGACCATGTACCCTGAAAATCTCTCGGAAGAACAGCTCAGCCACCTGTGCTGCTGTAAAGTGTGTGGATATGGCAAAAAAATGTGCGTACTTTGTCAGTCGATCAACGACGACAAAGATACAATCCTTGACCTATACCATGGGCAACCCTGTGATGAAGTCCATTGAAATACACTCCCATTTCCCCTCCGGAATGGGAAGAGGCTGCAATAAACCTGCGGGATGGCTCATCTCTCCCTTGTTCCTCTGGCAAACATCGCACTCCCGGATGTGCTGGGGTACGTCCTCCTTGAGGCCCTTCCATGAGAACCTCTCTCTAATCTCCCTGTAGGTTTTGGTAAACCCCTGATATCCTGCCAAAGGTGAATCATGTGATGCCTGGAGTATCTTCTTCTTGAGCTGAGACCCCTCAATCAAGAAGTTCCGGTCCCTGTAATAGATGATCTCATCGACCACCCTGTACCTGCCATCTACCACCTACCCATCCAGAACCTCACAGGCAAACCTATCCTTGGAGTACTCTACTAACAGTCGAGCCCTCCAATCTGTATCCAAGCTCATAAGAGACAATGTGGCTGGTCTACGTGAAAGGGCATCTGCTACCACGTTGTTCTTACCCTTGACATACTCAATGTCAAAGTCATTATGCTTGGATCTTACTGATCCACTTCTGTTGCCTCTCCTGTAGCTGCTTCTGCTCCAAAAAGAACTTGAGGCTGTTGTGATCAGTCCTCACCTTGTAGTCGATGCACATCCTCAATGTACTGTCATTCTTCTTCACCAACACCACAGAATAAGCAAAATGACTCATGCTCAGTCGAATGTGCCCAAGAGCCAGCAACTCCTAGATAGCTCACTCAATCTCATCTCGATAGGCCTTGGGGTGCTTATTGGGGGTGGTGATCACTGCCTAGATGCCTTGCTCAAGCTCGATAGTGTGCTCAAACCCCCAGTCCAGTGGCTTTCCTGGAGGAATCTCCCCAAACACTATGGCATACTGGTCAAGGAGGGATTGTATCTCTGGATGTACCGTCCACCCTGTAGTCCCTACCTCTGATGCACATAGCTCTACTGCCCACTCTATGTCTCCCTTTCGGAAGACTGCCTCCATCCGATGAGCATAAACAGTTTGAGGCGGATATGTGTGTTGTCCCCGTATCTTCTCATGCCTCCCTGTCTTCTCATCATCCCACTCCATCTCCAAGGTCTTCCAATCTGTCGTGACCTTCCCTAGAGTGATAAGCCACTGAACACCCAGTATCATGTTGGTGTCCGGAATATCGACCACGAAAAAGTGGTCAATCAATGTGAAGGTGCCCATCGTCACTGAAAGCTCTGGAACATAACGAGCACACGTCATGGTCTGATCTCCTAGGACCAAGACTGAAAACCCATCGAAGCTATCTGTTTGTATACCTCTCCACTCAACCATTTGTGCATCGATGAAGTTGTGGGTGGCCCCACTGTCAACCAAAACTGATACGCACTGGCCACGTACTGTCCCTCGTACGCGTAGTGTCAGATACTTGGGAACTCTTCACAACACTGCAAGGGCCCCTCCGGTGGGTGCAAAAGATGCACCACCTGCTGCTGGTGGTAGAGATGGCAAAGGTCCTTGTATGGCATGGCTATCTTCTGCCTCCACATCCTCCTCATCATCTTCTTCTCCACTGCTCTCGGGGAAGACCTCAATAAAATGTGCTTTTCCAGCAGCACATCTATGTCCTAGTGCCCATGGCTCCTAACAGGTGAAGTACAACCGCTTCTTCTTTAGCTCCCTCTTGGCATCGTCGTCAAGCTGTACTCGTTCTGGATTCCCCTTTGGAGGAGGAATCTTCACATCCTTCCCCTTAGACTGAAAAGTCTATCTCTGGGGGTAAGGTGTCCGGGTCCTGGGTAAGACATCTTGTGATTCCTGGGTCTTGTTGATAGTGTCCTAGAGTGTGGCTGGTTTAGTGGATCAGACTAAACCCCGAAGTGGCTTTGCTAACCCCTCAACATACATATAGACCCTCCATGCTGTGGATAGGTCTGGCACCATCACAAAGACCCTCAAGAAATCTGCAATGTAGGTCTTTGGGCTCCTTGTCTATTTGAGCCTTGTTAGCTCAATAAAATGCTGCTTTGGATCCCTCTGATCAAATCGCTCCATCAGTCTCCTGGTAAACTCAGCATATGTCGTCACTATGGAGTGCCCTAGTGTAACCATCCCATGAAACCACCAATCCTGGGCCTTACCATCCAAATGCAATGTTGCCACCTTGATGGCCTCTGTCTTTGACATCTGGTTAAGCTGGAAATAAATGTCCAGCTTCTCCACCCAAGACTTTGGCAAATTGTTTGATGAACCATCAAACATAGGCAAGTGGAATCTACTCATTGCACTGTGGGTGTCACCATCATGGTAATGCCAGTACCCTCTGTGATGGTTGCGGGGTTTACTATCCCGCTGGAGCTGAACAAAATCTCTGAATGAAAGGGCTTCCCTGAACTCTTGCCCATAGGCCTGGTACTCTGCAAAATAATTGCCCATATGTCCGGGCTCTGCCTTTTGCTGGGCTACGGCCCCCGTGTCAGATCCTAAGAAAGTGGGCATGGTAGAGCGTGTAGGGGCATGTGAGGCCACCTGCTGCGCAGTATGACGCTGCTCTGGAAAATGGTGGGATGCACTTGATCCCTCACCAATCTGAAAAACTCATGGGCTCTCACGCTGTCTGGCCTCTACTGTCGTGAATCTCTGTCTTGACAGGTCCTGCACTGATTTGAGGAGCATATCCGAAAATCTCTTCCCATCATCATCTGCCATCGGATCCTCCTGCTCCACGTCCACCACAGGCTCCTCCTGTTCTGCGTCTACCACCGAAACACAGTCTCCCTCTCCGTAAGTGTTCTCCAACCTACTCAGTCTCTCTGTATCTCTGACCTCTGTAACAGATATAGTGTTTTTCCCCCGGTGTCATAGATTGCTAGCTCCACAGGCTAAGCCAGATCTATGCTATGATACCACTATAATATTCCTAATCCAGAATATTCCTCAAACCCCAGCAAAAACTCCAACCAAATATGTGCAAATGATATAATAACCCAAAAGTGATAAAATAACAGTGGAACAACATATAATAATGCAAACCAGAAATATAAGCAGATACACAAGAAATGCAGCGAGAAATGCTAAGCCATTTTATTATACTGAGCAATAGATCAATACAAGAGGTGATTAGACAGGTGGCATCTTGACTTGCACAAGGCAAGTGAATAAATACTCTTAGAATGACAAGAATGGCCTCTCTACATGGACGTTGTTGTTGTGCTGCTGCTACTACTAGAAAACAAATGATGATTTGGGGCTTCTCCCCTCCTCGAAAAAAGCTGAAACTCTGGATTCGGGCTCTACTCAAGAAACCCAGAAAAACCCAAAAAGCTTTCCTGGAATGGCCTCACACTGATCTGCGTCCCAGCTGCAGGAAAACAGTTGTGTTGTTGCTACTACTGTAAATCGAATGAGGATTTGGGGCTGGTCCCCTCCTGAGAAAAGGTTGAAACTATGGAATCGGACTCTACTCAAAAAACCCAGAAAACCCCAAAAATCTTTTCTGAAATGGCCGACCCCCGAAAATCACCCCCTTGGGGTTCTGCGCATTTCCTCAAAGACACTGTGAAATGGCTGCTAAAATGCTGATGAAACCACTACTGGAATGCCAATGGAAATACCTTGCCTGAGCAGGCACTCGAAGTCCCCCGAGGCTAAGGGTGAGATCTCCGAACGGAGACACTCAATGCACTAAACAGTGCTGCAGACTAGCTAAACAGCGAGTGTGCTCTAAGTTGAAATGACTATCACAAATGCTCATAACCAGAATGATCAAAATGAGGGGGCTCCTCTCTCCTTTATAGCCTTTGCCTCTCTCAATCCCAAGGCTCACCTCCTCCTATGTGATTCCTCTCTTGCCACATGTTTCTTCCCTCCTGCGCAGTCCCTCCATGTGTCTGCGTGGGCTCCATTTCTGCTTGCCCCTTTGGCCCCCTTGGCTCCCCTCTAAGTCACAACGTTGTGCTACTAGGAAGTGAATTTTTATTCTAAAAGTGAGTTATGTCCCCCGTCCTCACTTTTTTTATTTACAAATAACTATAGAAGGCAAAAATTGAACAAAATCTAATATTCCAATTAGCCATGGCTAATTAGGAATATTACATAGTGAGCCATCTTCTCAATATTCCTGCATATAAAATATGGGAGGTTCATCATCCTTACTCTTGTGAAATGCATTAACAACCTGATATGATATGTATATAGGAGGGAAATCCTTCCTTCACAGGTGAAATACTTGATGATGAGTTTCATGAGAGGATCATAAGAGTTCTACAAGTATTTGAAAGGAAAAACCCTGTTGATTTCCCTGTGATATCCAGCCTTAATGTAAGGCTCATAATGTTCTCTGCCCACATGCTACCCCTTATTCCATTGTTCACCTACATTAGGGATGCATGTTGCTACTGAAATGGTGGTGGGTGTCAAGGTGAAAGAGACACCAGCAAGGTTCACCTGGCCATTGTGGAGATGAATAACAAACAACCTAGCAAGCTCATGATGAAATTTCACCCTCTCTACCATTTCACAAAAATGATAACAAGACTGGATTTAAAGCTAGTTACAACAAGAGGGTAAGCAAGTAATTCTGTAAGAGCAGTGGGCTCCTCCCAGATGATCTTTCCCCCTTTGTGTGGCTTTCTTGGTACATGAGATTCTCTGGAAGAATCACTCAGAGTTTCCTCTTCCCTCTCATAATTTGAATCTGTCTCCATGCTTATGAAATTTGAAGTGAAAGCAGATGAGTATGAATAGATTTTGAAGTATGAAGTAAATAGTGTGTATAAGGAAGTGAATGCTAGGAGGAAGGGTTTATTTTGGGAAATGAGGGGAGTGAATGGTATTATGAATGTGGAATGAGAGGTTTTATAGTGAAGTGGATGTAATGAAAGAGTAGGATGTGGGAGTTAGGGTATGGGAATAGGGTATAGGGCTAGGGTTTGGTGAATGGGAGTGGGATTTGGGGAGTGAATTTTGATGATTTAAGGAGAGGGAATGGAATTTGACAAGCTCAATATGAATGGAGTGAGAAAGAAGAGCAAATGAACTTCAATACCTTGCAAGAGATGATTTAGCAACTAGCTAGGGTTTGTGTTAACCATTTAGCTAGGGTTTTCTCTCAAGGAAACCAAACACATCCAAGCCACCAAACATAACTTTCTTGAGCAAGGAGGAGTGATCTACTTACTTGGAATAGGCATCAATTTATTTTTTAGGAAGTTTGAAGGTGTCTTGAGGCAATTCTGGCTTCTTGTAACATGTGCACAGCGCCAAGGAACAAGTGTGTAACGCACTTTTAATGCGCAGCGCTAAGGAACAGGTACGCAGTGCACTTTTAATGCGCAGCGCCAGACCAAATTTCAATAGCAAACCTACAACAAATGCGCAGCGCCATTTTAATGCGCAGCGCCAGCAAGATGACTGGATTTTTTCCCCTGTTTTGCCTTCTTTCTTCAAAAACGCGATCTTCTCCCTTTGGCTCGTTCAATTTCAACAATGAAGACTTAAAACACATGAATTGGATTTTATATCCCTGTCATTTAGTTTTTCACTAACCTAGACCCACTTTTCTAATGTTTTGCCAGCTTTTTCAAAAATGCTCTATTTCACTTACATTCTGACTTTTGCCTTTTTGCAGGTGGACTTATACATTGACTTTTTGTAATGGCAGGAGTTGACTTTGTCACTAGGTCACCAGGAACAGCTATTGAATACTTATTACATATAGAAACATTTAAATTACATGAAATTTTAACAATAATGGGAAAAACTCTGTTTTCACTTCAAAACAGAGTTTTGAGGTAAAAAAAAAATTATTGAACATGACAGAAGTAAATTTATGACTTTATGAACTTTTTTATCCTTCTCATGTGCCTGCTAACCTTTTTATTCAATTAGGATGACCATGATGATAAACCCTAAGACCTAGTGAGACTAAACCCT
The DNA here is from genome assembly GCA_000404065.3 of Pinus taeda. Taxonomy (NCBI): domain Eukaryota; kingdom Viridiplantae; phylum Streptophyta; class Pinopsida; order Pinales; family Pinaceae; genus Pinus; species Pinus taeda. The sequence goes on from APFE030006159.1 coordinate 216,583, forward strand.
AAAACTGGTTTTTTATGAATGAAATGAAATAGGATGACAGTGAATGAGTAAAAGAAAACTGTGTGAATAGGTCAGCATGTGAATGGTATGAGAGAAATTGACATGAAACCACTACTATCAGTTGATCCATGACCTAATGGAATGTAGCTGATCAGATGAGACACCTAATATGCGTGCAAAAGAGCAATTTAATCACTGATGGAAGTGTGAAGACACTGACACTAACACCTTCTAGTACTTTATGATGCCAGAAATGTAGGGGAAGATTATGCAGTCTAACCAAGACTGACATTCTAGATACTACCATTGTATTTGCATCAAAATCTGGGAAACATGGGGTGAAAAAGAGTCCTGTAGTTCCCCTAAACCATGGGCCTTCTTGCAGAATATAGTTGTGTTCCTATGATGATGCAAACTTCACTATGAAGAAACCTTTGGAGCAGAGGTGGATCTCATAGTTTAGTGTCCAATTTGTGAAGATCCAGTGAAAAAGATCCATTGGTTTTGGACAAAAAATATTGAATCTTCATACAATGAATTGAGCTTCATATGTTGAATGCAAATTGTTTGTTTCTAATAGATCTATAGTCAATGAAGGAACTTGATTTAGCTGTTCCACTATATAGGGACTGGGAATATTATGTGTCTGTTTGGATTTGCAGAGGCATTCTATTTTCCATTTAGAATTTGTTTTTAAAGACGAGCCTCCTTGATTCAACATTGGTCCTTTGGGAAGACTATATTCAATCACACGCCTTTCACCCTTTGGTTTGCTTGAGCTAGAAGATCCTCCACGTAGTATCAAATTTAAAAAGATAGTGGATGATGGGGTGACATTGTAATCTTGTAATTTCAGTTCATCCTGCATTGATTTGCCTCTGTAGATGAGGCTTTGAAACCTTATCAGATAACCTAGTGTGTGTAGGATACTTTGCTTCAATTTTGCAACCTCTTCAGAAGCATGAACCCAAAAAATTATTTATTTTCCAACAAGAGATCTGATAAATTCTTGGAAAGCTGACTCTGATTCCATATCTAGATTCCTTTCTTGACAGTCATGTGTGTCAATATCTAGATCTGTGTCGAAATTCAGATTTGAGTGACTTTGAGTAGATTTAGACGAGAACAAGAAGCTCTTATGTGAGATCCGGTCCCTAGGAAACCTCATATCGGTTATAAAGAACATCTTATCTAATGAGTTGCTCCATATATCTAGCTCCAAAACTCATTTTGGACTACCATGTGCCCACATAGGGATTTTAAATCCTCGATCCAGCTGATTTGACTACGAATCTACTACTGGGGACGCTTCAGGAGGGTAAACGATTATCATGCCCTCAGCGGGCCAACGATCTGATCGTATTAGTACCTCACCTATGGGGATAGCAGATCCAGGCATTGACTTATGTTCAAGGTACTCTTCTATCCAAGATGGATCTAGATCTGGCACCAAGTTCCATCACCCTTGGCCTTCGTTCGATCCATCACGTGTAGCATTGTCCCTCCGACCATATGCAACAACAATTAGTGCAATTCCTTATGTATCAGACTTTGTTGTGGTGAGAAAAGCGAAATGGATCGAGGGAGGGTGAGGATTCGAGTACACAACGGTTCACAACTCCTGCACTATCACCATTGCATCCACTTCCATCGCCTTTGTTTTCTCTCGAACACTCCCAAACCCCATCCCAAGTTGATGAAAATTATATATATATATAAGAGAGAGAGAGAGAGAGAAAGAGAGAGAGTTCTTATTCTATTTATAGGTTTTTTTAAGGGATATTTCTAATTCATTCATTTTTTAATATGGAATTGACTTGTAAAATTTTAAATATTAATAAAAAATAATATATATATACCCTAGTGGGGGTGAACAAGCATAGAGAATTAAATAAGGAGGACGGGGGGTTGTTACTTCCACAAACTGATCTGACAATTCATGATGAGCCATAGATCCAAGTGGAGTGAGGGTGGAGGATGCTTGGAAACTCCGAGATGAAAGCTTGGTTTTTTATATTCTGGAAAGTGGCTCGCTTCCCACAGATAGTTTGTTTGGTTATGGAAGAATTGGAAGGTGGTGAAGTGAAAGGTGAGTACGCACTAGGCGCCAACCTTTGTATGCCTGTTATCTTGAGTGTTGTATGGAGGAAATTTCTTGCTGGGAGGAAGGGTGGGTGTCCTGTGGAGTTAAAGCCATTGAGTTGTAGGGTTTAAGACCCTGGTGAATCTAGCTGTAAAGAGTTCCCTAGAGGTTGGGTGGTTGTGGTGTAGAGTGGGTCTCTTTTGTGTTGTCTTGCTATGAATTCCTAAAGGGTTAGACGATTTTCTATTGGTTTTCTTGGTAATTTTCACTGCACTCTATCCTCGTTCTAAGAATTTTTCCATTATTAACTATCTCGGGGTGGTTGCCTTCATATTCTTCCAGGTTTTTAAATTTATGTGCTATGTGAATCTCATCGAAGTATTAGTAGTTTCTTGTGATTTACGTTGCATAATTGTTCCTTTTGGTTTCCTTGAGTTTGAGTGTGGGAGTTTGAGGTATTGGGTCATTAGCTCCCACCCCATAACAAATAACTATCTAGTTGTGTTTGGTGATGTCTTAGGTTCCTGGGGGGCACATGTCTATGACATTGTGGTATGGTACTGTTGGGTTGTGGGGATTTCATTTCGCTAAGATTTGCAGGAGGTTTCCCTAGTAAAGCACAATGCCTAGGGGGTGGAATTAACTGGTATTGGAGGTTGGGACCCTCTCGAGGAATTTTTGTCAGATAGGGGCCTAGTGGGATCCCCATGGGGAAATGACGAGTTGTGGCAAGCAGGCGAGTGTTGCAGTAAAGCTTCCTTCTTTGGATTCAGTGAAAAAACACTTGTAGAGTGTTATTGCACTCCTGGTAGAGTTGGGGTAGCAACAACACGATGACTAGAACGAGGTAATCGCTTTCAAGAATGAATTATAACATAACTAATGGGAAATGATAGACAGGATGGATTCACTTCAGATAAGTCAAAGGCGCATTTAGGAGAGGTTGGACTTGATAGAGGGCATGATTGACCACCTGGAGTTCTATGTACATGGGGGCCCTAGACCCTAAGATCCTTTTAACGTCAAACATGCTCTAACTCCTCCCCATAATCCTTGATGATAGTTGGCTACATATGTATTGTCTCGGTATTTTGGAGACTTTTTGCTTTTTCGTGTGAACATGATATAAGTTTTGGCATTTTGTTATCAGTTTTTGCTTATCTAACTTGGCCAACAAATTTGGTTGGAGTGATGCTAGGAGAGAAAGGAATTTCTCGAAAAATCTTATGTAATGTCTTGACGAATTAATAGAAGTGATTTGACTGACTATATATATATATAATAATATATTAATATATTATACTTAATATATATAATATAAATAATATATATAATTATAATAATATAATAGATAGATATATATTATATAATATAATTAAAAAAATGATTATAACTCAATTAATAATAAAGAGAGAATCCATTGGAATAGTTTCTATTTCCTAACATGATTATACCATATATTAACTTTATTGTGAGAATGTGAATCATAAATAATTATTCATGTCCGTTATATATATGTATATTATATTTCTAGCCTATATAAGGGAGAGATCCATATGCTACGTTATTTCCAAAACCTATATAACATATATTACATTTTAATGTGTAGAATGCGAATCATAAATAAAATCTTTCAATTCAACTATATAATATAATAGTAACATGTTAAAATATTTAAAAAAAAATTGTATAAAAGGGACAAGTTTTATGGATAATGTTTACTTCCAAATATGATGGGCAGTTGTAAATTTTATTGTAGAATTGAATCATAATCAAATATTTTAATGTCTATATGTATATTATATATATATATATAATATAATATATATATATATCATTTTATTAGATTTATCTTAACTTTGAATATACTAAAAATTCAGGATGAATTAAATATTTCCATGTGAATTTTTTTTAAGTTTTGCAGTAAAAAAAGGTTTGCATGTTGAGATATTTGATCCCTCTTTGTGCTTGGTAGATCCAAATTTAAGATGGATCTGTGCTATTTATAGGTTATAATCTCCATGGTAAAATGGGGGTAAATATCCATGGTTTAGAATCTTGTTCCATATATTTTTCAGCGTTATATGTTTAATATATAATTGATTATTTTTATAACAAATAATAATAATAATAATTGGGCTGAATTGGTTGAATGAAGTTCATTGAAGGGATTATTAGTATGGCTATGGTTTTCGTCTGTGAGGAGTATTCGAATATCATCATCAGGCACTAACTCATTCTTGACCCTTATGGCATCCACAATAGTGGTGATCTACATCACAACAATGACGATTTCTATCTCTAGAAAATATATAGCCCAAATATGGTTGGGACAAGTGCATTTTGGATTGGGTCTACCTATACTAAGGACTTCTTCAATGTTGTTCTTGATTTCCAATGTGACCCTAGCACCCATGGCAATCACAGGCTTGAATATCCATGTTGTTGCTGATCTAATCCCATAAGTACATCTCTGAGTGGATTTCACCCTTTTTCTAAATATTTGTGCCACTAGGTATACCTCTCTATGGATCTGTGTCATCATGCTCCTTTTCTTATAAATCTAGTTGTAAGGGATGAAGGGACAACGAAATATGTAAATTTATGGAGGAACGATTCCTTTCCAAGTGAAATAATCGATGTGGAAATGAGGCCATGGGGTCTAGAACTCTTTTTTCCTTCTAATATGGTTGAAACACATTTTGCTCAACTAGATAAAGGTTTCGATTATTCATAACTAAATCTGGTGTCATTTTAAATAGTGATCGAGGGTTCAGTTTTTTTGTGTGCGCCAATGATGATCATGGGGTTTTCCAAAACACCCACAACCTCTCAGATCTAACCAAGAGAACCTCAGATCTAGAAAATCTCATGACGATATAGCAGAGGGAGGAAACTTTTCATATTTTCATAAAAAAACTTGAATGGAAAATCATCCTTTGTTTGGATTTGGAGAGGGACCTCGTGGAAAATATGAAACACACCATCCAGAGCCATATGGGTATGATAACAACACTTCAAGTTCTAACATATGAAGGAAAAGTGCTACTAGACGTATCCCAGTTGGAAGATTATGGAGTGGGAAAGAACTCAACTATTTTTCTGAGTTTGAGAATGAGGGGAGGATCTATAGTCCACAGGATCCATATCTTTTAAGGATGTACTCACAAGGAAGAATGTTGCTCCAACATAACAGCCTCAAACTTTGTTAAGACATTACATAATCAAGAAAATAGACAAGATATCAGCTATGGAGGTAATATCCCTAGGGGTAAAGTTTGATTTTGCTGACCTACAAACCACGACATTAATTTGTCGATTTAATGGTTTATGGACAAAACCAGAAGATTTATATGAATGGGTGTACTCTTCCTAGACAACACAATGTAATCTATAATTGTGTTCAAAAGGATTTTTCATAGTTCATTTGAGTCACATAAAGATAGGGACAAAGTTATTAATCAAGGACTGTTTTTTTGGGGTAGAGCCAAGCTCTTTGTAACCCCATGGTTCCTAGGCTTTGATGAAACAAACATGGTGGTAAAAGCAATGCCAGTATGGGTAAGGTTACCAAAACTTCCCCTCCCTTTCTAGCATCATCAGGTTTTGAAGGACATTGGTATATCCTTGGCAAATTCAAAAAAATAGATTCTGACATAACACTCAAAGGCATATTTACTTTTGCTAAGATATGTGTTGAGATTGACCTTAGAAAAGTTCTCCCAAATCAGCTTCTTTTAAAACATGAAAATTTCCAATGGACACAGGTTCTCAACAATGAGAACATGACACTTAGATGTCGATATTCTTTCCAAGTGAGACATTTGCATAAATCTTGTCCTCAAGCAAAAAAGGCTCCCTAAAAGAAAAAGAGGCAAGGCCAAAAGAAAAGGGAATGACATTCAGGAGACATAAACACATCACATGTATATGAAAGATCAGATTCTGGCAAAGATATTCCCACATATATGGATGGAAATCATATGGAAATAGTATCAACCACCCCCAATCAAGGAGTATGGTAAAAGGTGGAAAGAAGGGGAAATTAGATAATTTTGATCATGCATAAACCCTGGAAAATTTGATGTATTGTGTTTATATTTTTTTCTCTTTCTGGGAATCAATTGCAAGACTAGTATTGTTTGAATGCCTTTGGGTATCTACAAAATGTAATTAACAAGTTGAATAAATTTATGATTTTTCCTTCAAAAAAAATAATAATAATTTAGTTAGTTTTTATGAATTTTTTAATTTTAGCAAAATGAGATGTATTATATTATAACTGTTTTGATTTTTATTATGGATTGATGCTTATATATGTTTACCAACCATTTAATTTATATGACTTTCCTAGTCTTATAATAAAATGACTTTCATTCCAACTACAAATTTAATAAACACATTGTCAAAATTTTAAAATGAGTAGAGTTTGAACATAAATAAAGTCTCATTTATGATAAAACAATGAAACTTACATGCATCTTAACTTTGGATATACCAAGCACTATGGGGAATCAAATCTCTCAAGATGCAAGCCTTTTTTTGACTGCATGACTGCAAAACTTAGAAAAAGTTTGCGAGTGGAATATTTATTTTTTGTGACTTTCGTAGGATGTGGAAGTTACCTATGGTATATATATATATATATATAAAATAATATCGATAATATAATAATATTATATATATATATATAACATAAAATATTTATTCTGATTCACATCTTCCACTCAAAATGTTAATACATGCTCCCATAATTTGGAATAAAAATATATTCCATAGGATTTGTCTCCATAAAATTAATTTTTAAAATATTTTTTTAAATGTTACACACTACATATATATTTTTTAATAAATTTTAAAATTTACATGTCAACTCCCATTTAAAAATTAATGAATACAAATTCCTTTTACAAAGTCTAGTAATGGAATAAGGATTTCTCTTGTTATATACAACATCAATCAAACTTTTAATTAAATATATATATATCTAATATATATTATATATATATAGCATGAAAATATTTTATTTATGATTCACATTCTCCACATCAAAATGTTATGTTAATACATGCTTGTTGTAGCGGCTACAACCACCCTCCAAAATTTTGGCTCGCATGCATATTTCGCAGCCTACTTTGGATCCTGCGATCGATCATCCTTGTTCATTTGTTGGTAAGATGATGATTTCAAGCTCCCCTCCTTGATCCTAAAGAATTGTTTGTGTTCTCATCTTTTTGTAGCATATGTCATTTTCGGGCATAACAATTGTTGTCCATCATTCAAAGGGAATGTTGTCTTGCTTCAAGGGAATTGTGTGCATATGAGTGGTTGTCATCACATAGACATGTTTCAAACTCACCTCACACATTCACATCACGAAGGTTGTTGCATCAAGAAAAGTATGTATTACGTATTCTGGATGATCTATGTTTCTGTGTGCAATCACAATCGAGTCCTATCAATGTTTGCATATGTTTCACTGATCTCACACTTAACCATTTTCCCAAGCAACCTAGACTCATCCAGCTTCCCAGAACTATGCGCTTTGTTTTTGCAACCATCAAGCTTCCTCCCTTGCCTGTTGAAACCCCATAGTGCACAGAGACACCAACCTCCCTTGCCTACTGAAACCCCCAATCCCACAGAAGCCCCAGCCAACACTGCTCTCTAGAAATGTGCAGAGCAATCTAGCAGCACTGCACTCAGAAATTGCGCAAAGGTGTCCTACCGGGACCCCTGTCCCATAGCAGTTCTTTGAGCCTCAAAACTGTGTAGTGTTGTCCAAGTTGTCTTGTCAGCCTTGCATGCAGAAACTATGCAGACGAACCTCCTAGGACCTCATTCCGGTAGCAGCCACTGCCCACTGAAATTGCGCAGATCTACCTCTTAGTGACTACAGGAAAAGGTGACATGCTGAAATTACTTCCAAGGAGTTGAGGAGAATTACCAAGGAACCGAGTAATGGAAAATATCAGGACTACTTGCAAACTCCGTCAGATGCATGATCATCTTGAGGGTAAGTATGGTAAGTACACGACATCTTTCAAAGTAGACCTCTTAGTTGAGTTTGCAGGGTTGCTTGTCTTTATCATATCATCCTGTCCTCAGTAACATGCATGTGCACAAATGCGAAAAGTCAGTTTATGTGTTGCCTCTACATGTTGTGCTTCTTTTTCACTTGTTCGACCAACTGTTATCTTATGCATGTTGATTGTTATGTCATGGTTACGACCATGTTCTAGTCATGTACAAGGTATTCACTTCATGTGTACATGTTGTGTTCACTATGAAAACATTCGTCGAGCTCACACACGAAGTTGTATGAATTTTTTAGCAAGCATCGACGTGGTCGTTCAACGATCTATCACAAGCATCACGCTTGTCACTCGCACCATTGGTCAGTCATGTTGAACATGTGTGTCTTGATGGTTTGATGCGCTTATCATCAAGTCATGTGAGTGTGTTTGCAAGATCGCATATGCACAAATTCACTCACCCACACACTTAGTCATTTTTGCAAAAGTTGTGATGACCAGATCACCCTCTAACAGGCGGACCTCCACCCCGCCATTGACTCGACAATTGTCACCCAGAACAGTGCAGAAGCATCCAACAAGCCATTTCAAACTTCACTGCTTGCAAGCTAATCAATCGACTCTCCTACTAGTCAATCAGAGAGTTTGACAGGTAGTCACCTCGGGACTCACTCCCCTAAAAAATTGCATAGAGGTTGCAGACCTCGCCCACTCCGCTGACTGATAAAATTGCACAGACAGTCTGGACAGACAACCTATGCCCGTCCCTATCTCCCTCATAAAATTGCGTAGCTTTCCCAGTCGGCTGATCACCTAGAAAACTGGGCAGATTTCATGAGCAAGCCTCCTGCAGCCCAGTAGTCATCTTAGCTTAGAAACTACGTAGAGGTGGTCAGCAGGCAAACCTCCTAACAACTACGTAGTTTTTCCTGCTAGCAACTCCCAATAGCCCGTTGCCAATTCCCTCCAAAAATTGCGCAGTTTTTGCTACCAAGCTCTTGCAGCCCGTTGCCCATCCCCTTCAGAAACTGCACAAATTTTCCTGCCAAGCCTTCTCGTAGCCCGCACTGTTTCCCTCCAAAAATTGCGCATATCTAGCCTCCAGCCAAGCCAAATCCCGTGGATAGTCATTATCGATTCAAATTGCCCGTCTACGCCTCCCAGTGACTTCTGCGCAATTTTCTCTAGCAGTGCCCGAAGCCTGCATCCTAGCTCGAAACTTGCCTCGCGCGGTTTCGTAACCTTGTCTTCTCTCCCTGTCACCTACATCTGAAAACGATCATGCATCATGGTATACGAGGAGGTTTATGGATTTGATGTCGTCTCGTCATGAGTAATTGCAGATACAGGTATATGAATAGACATGATGCGATGACATATGGGATGAATAAGGAGAGTACATGCAAAAGGACATGTTCACAAAATGGATGACAAGGCAAAGATATGTTCACGGATGGATGAATGGATGAACATGCGAGGATGTGTTTGTGGACGGACGAATGGATGAACATGTATTTTCTCAAATGAACGAACGAATGAACACGTATTTTCACGAATAGATGAACATGTCAAGCATGCCAAAGTACAAAAAAGGAGCACCGTGTGAATGCAAAATCAAGCAAACCCAATGACCATTGAGGACTCTGCATGCCTTGCATGCAGAGGTGAATTTGTGATACACCAAAAGGACATCCAACACTCAACAACACTCCAGCTCGACATGCACACCAACATCAGCATGAGCATACCATCACTATCATGTCGAATTGTGCCTCGAGTCATGTCAACCACATCACTACTGTGGACCATACTGTTATCAATCAATGTAATGTAACATGGAAGTCCAAGAGACCCACTTGTAATGTGAACAATCATGTAAAGTTGAAGATTCATGTAAGTCAAACAATCATGAGGGAAGTTAAACAGTCAAAAGGGTCAGTTTCACCCTTAGATATAAATACCCCTCATTTGTACATGCAAAGGAATTTTCACCTTGGCTCCTCCCACATAACCTTAAGAGTCTGTAATATTTTCTTTGAGGAGTAAGTAGTGGCTCCAACGCCCCATCCACGGGGTTACTGATGTATGGTGTATCGATGTGTCTTGGAACTTTCACTTAATTGAGAAGTCTGCTAACAGGCCAGCATGTTTTCACACATGTGTTGTAACTGTTGTAAGATTTTTCTTGACCACTTGTAATACATGTTGCCTTAACCTATGTTTAACACTAGAATTCATTCAGTTGTTCTAATACACATATTAATGAAAATGTGTTTTATAAGTTTTTAGCGTTGTCCTACCCATGTTGGTTACCTCCCATACATTAGATAAAACCTTTCATGTAAAATTGCAATAACGATCGTCATGCTCGTGCGAATTTCCCGCTGAGTGTTGTACGTGATATCTTCCTTTGTGTGTTGTGACTACCGCATCCATGTGGATTTCTCCTCCGGAAGTTGCGCGCATCCTGTTGTGTTGTCTGTTCCTAACAGAGTTGGGCTTCCTCCCATCCGACTTGGGACTCACTCCCACCCTCTCTCTGTGCAATGAAAGAACCTTCACACAAGTAACACTATCAATCACCAGGCACGCAAACTTCACTACTCGAAGACAAAGCAAACCACTCTCACGTGCTAACAAGCAATAGATAAGGCATATCTTTAAGATAATGGCAACCAGGTCATCGTGTCGGATGGGACTCCTACACCACACGATGTGAGGTCTAGTTGGGACTCCATACTGGGGAGATCCCCTAATGTTGGCGGGTCCAACACCGTCAACATTTTGGCGCTAGAAGGAGGGCTAGATGACAAGTTGAGCCCGTACATTTGGGTTGAATCTCTTACCTAATGAATCATACATAATTCGTGTTCCCGAGGTGTTTCTCTCATTTCTCCCTTAATCAGCTTTCAATCCCCAATGAGCTTCTCGATCATTCGTCCTTGTTAAAGTTGGGGGTGAGGACAAAACATTCATAATCGAGCACATTTCTGATTTCCTTCATTTCTACGAATCTCATGAAATTGATAATGATGAGATTGTTTGCGTATTCTTTTTCCTCACCCTTGAAGGTCGTCCTAATCAGTGGTGTCATACCCTGCCACCTTCTTCTGTCCATTCCCTTCTCACTTTCCTCAAGGAGCTCCATCAAGCCTTCAATCAGTGTGATTACAAAGATTTCTTTGAAAGAATCTCTCATTTAAGAATGAAGCTTGGTGAATCAGTTGAGGACTTTTCTACCTGATTCCTTCACCTTTGTCACAAAATTACTGAATGGTTTGTGGACCTTGACTTCATGAGCCAAGAGCTGAAACGCTTGGTTCATGTCTCCTGAAACAGTGAACCTCCTGATTTCCCTTCTTCCTCGACTCTTGCAGATCATGAGACACCTCATGTCTCGAAGAGGGTGCCCCCTTGTAACGACTGCAAAGCTAAGAAATCTGCGCAGCGGGTACCCCTTCGTAGCAGTTGTAAAGCTGAGAAATTTGTGCAGTCTGTTCCCAACCCATCTTCTTAGTTGTCTCCCACCCCAATGGAGGAAATTCCAGAATGGTTAAGAAAACCTATGGAGAAAACTCATCCCTCCATTCTACAAGAGTACATCATTGTTTATAACCCAAGTATTGAGTCTAATATGCATATCTGCCATCCTCCATCATCTACAAGCCATGACTCCTTACACCATGACTCGCTTGAGCGTTCTACTTCAAAAGCTAGCTGTGCGAACTCTCTTGATTCTCAAGTTGCTGACTTAAGTTGCAGTGATGTGCAAGGCAGTCTCATCATAAAAGCGAAGAGCAGGACGATGAAGACACAATCAATTCCTCTCAAAACATTGAGGCTCCATTCTTGATTGATTCTTGATCCACGAATCTTGGTGAAACATCATGCATAATCAATTCTTTCAATCAAACTCCAATCTTGGGCTATCATCACTCCCATGCTTCCGTATGTTGTGATGAACGCCCAAGCACATCATATGATCTACAGTCATCTCATGTACCCTCTAACTCAGATCTAGAATGCACACTGATCAAAGCAGACATCCATATCGAAGCTTCCTCTGCACCTCACTTTCCCGTGTGTCCTATCATTCATAGCACATCAACATGCATTAGAGATACTCCACGTTCTCTTGCTTCTTCATCTTATCAATTATCTCCTCGATCGACACAAGGAAATGAGGTTGTCCATGATGAAAATAGTCTCAACACACAGGACTCTTCCCACTCATCATCATCTTGTGTGTTGCATGAAGACAACTCGTCAAGTCAGCTGGCTGAAAATTTTGATGAATCCTGTGATAGAGATGGATGTCATCCTAATAGCGGTTTTGATATCAGTAACAAAAACCATCCTCAAGCCATGCATGATCTTTTTCACATCTCAAAATGAAAAATTTCAATTCTAGAAAGTTCTGGGACATGCCACAGAGTCAAGGCACTTCAACGTCCATTGATGGTTATGTCAGGACCTTGCGACTCTAGTAAGCCCCTCAAACCAAAACAAATCTTGTTTCTCATGCACAATCCATCTATCTCCATGGTTGCAATCGGCGTGGATACCTGTGTAAAGAATATTTACTATTTTGGGTGTGATATTTAAAAATTTCAAATTTTCACTAATGACCGAATCCACGAGTCCGTTACAACATGTCCACCTTCATGCACCTCTCTTACATCCAATTCGGGTTGGGAGTGTCTGTCTCTCATGAAATCATGGAACAATGAAGTTGATCATCTCAAAGACTATCTTTATTCGGAACCATACTTATCAAATATTCTCTCTTGTAATCAGCTCCTTGGTCTTTTTGCAAATTTTGCACGTCAAATCTACCCACTCATCACACCAGCAATCTCCCAATGTGATGACAAGCACACAACATATCACAAGAATCAAGTTACTCTCATTTCACCACACCCCAACTGGTTTCACACATTCACAACGTTAACATCCTTTCTACATTTCTATGATGACCATGATTCCCGCACAATTTTTCACCAGTTGCAGGTGGGTGTTCTATCATGTCTAGCACATAGTGAACTTGGTTCCCTCATTCAGAGCATTCACACGATTGTTCAACAGTTTTCTTTGTTCATGTTAAATTGGGAATCTACCATCTCGACCAACTAGCCTGATTTTTCTTCTATCTTGGGTGGTTGTCATGCAGTTTATCATTTTCCCAATAGTACATCCAATGATACTCACTTCGCACACTATGATCTTCACCATGTAACATCTTTCTTCTTAGACTTCTGTCAAGCAGGTAAGGAACTTCAGCCTGCACCGATCGCTATGGTAGGTCCTCACTGTCTTGAAATGACTAACAAGAATCATCAGATCTATATATCCATATCAGATTCCCATCGTGATCCCCTCTCTCGAATTAGGCATCCATCTTCTCAAAGATCACGAGTCTTTCAAAACAACTATCACGAATTTTATTATCCAATCACTGAATGGCTGGAATAATCTTACTTGGCAAGTCGTGCTACAGGTAACAAGCTTCAGTCCTTCCTCGCACTCACTACGAAACTTGGCGCAGAGAAACACACACTCACAAGATGCCTCCGAGGTTTGTTGAAAAACAATAGTCACGGAAGAGGTAAGCATGTGTGTTGGGTGGTTGTGACACATTCTCTCGCCCATAGGCGAGACCTTCTCTCTCATGTGCAAGTTTGTCAAGTTTTTACATTTTCTGTTGCACGTTGTTTTTTATATGTTTTAATCACTTGTATCTTTGTGATTGCAGGTCGGGTATGCCTACGATGGCTTCACTGGAAATTCCATTTCACATAACCCCGACTGTTTAGCGTAGGAGTAATAGTGTTTTCTTTCTTTCTTGTCTTTACTTTTTAGTTTGCATGTTTGTTTGCTTGTTGACTTGGTTTAGTTTGTTTGCTTGTTTTCTTTGCTTGCTTGTTGTTGTGTTGGCTTTGCTTACTATTTTTGTTTCGTTTCATTTTGTTCGATTGATACCTTACCCTTTTTTTTCCATCTACTAATTTCTAGCTTTTGAATGAGTATGTGGCTGAAATCTAAGAGACTTGTGACACTGCAGCACTTGTCCAGTCTTGTGTTTGTCTTCTCCATGCTTGGTTGTAACTTTGGCTGATGAAGTATTGACGGAAAATACGAGTTGTTTGCAAGGGGAACTTTGGTCCAACCATGAACTTGTGTCCACACTGGGGAACCCCATGCCTACACTCATCCTTTTGCTCTTTGTGTTCAAGCTCATCCAACTTGTAGAAATGGAGAAGGGGAAATATCTAAACGAGAAAACCTATGTGAGAGGTCTTATATGCTTCTCTAAAGGAACAACCTCTTCTGCTCTCAATAAGTCAGGATCTCTCTTCCGCCCAAAAACAAATAAGTTTCAATGCACAGTCCTATTTAAAAAAAATACAAAGGCGAAAGAAGAGAAAGGATTCTTGCGCATAGAGGTGAAGCACACAACTCCACCGGGGTATTGACCAGTTTTGCTAGCAGTTGAGCAATGCGTATGTTCCTGTGTGACTCTGCGGGGGTACTGTTCAGGCCTGCTGGAAGTAGAGAAACACTAGAGATGAAAACTTATACTCTGAAAATTTTCAACTCGTGAGCCCTACTACCCTTCTAGATTTGGAAACACTGTGATCAAGCTGAAATGTTTTGTTGTGTTTGACTGAGTTGGCGAAAGGTGAAACCATGTCTATCTATGGGGTAAGTGGGGAATCCGAAGTAACCCTCACAAGGATTCAATACTCCTTGAAAGGCCAAGGCCATGTGTTGTTAATGAAATAAAATAGAGAAGTTGGAGTTCTACCATTGTGTCGCCAAGTGTTGTAGCAGCTACTACCCTCCAAAATTTTGGTTCGCATGCAAATTTTGAAGCCTACTTTGGATCCTACGATCAATCATCCTTAGTTGTTTGTTGGTAAGCTGATGATTTCAAGCTCCCCTCTGAACCAGGTGTATGTTGGTGGCCACCCACCTATCCCATTTGGACCCCCGCAACTGTCTCTTTCAATTTTTTAGTTTCCGTAATTGTAGCACAATTTACTATTTTTAGCAATTTTTTTCGGGTCTTGAACTTCCAGAGCTGTTTTGAGGCCCTAAACGACGTTTTTTGGGAAATCTGGGGGCAACATGGGTCCATGGACCGATGTTTCCCTTCCCAAAGTGGTAGTTCTCGGATAGATCTTTCTAACGAGCTATCATACGCGTCAAACGGAGATCGTATGCCAAAGTTACGACCCCGGGAAATTGATGTACCAATTTACCCAAAACGGGGCCCACAATTTGGCGTTTCATCTTCTAGGGGTAGTTTTGGAATGTGAAGGGTTTTCCATTGTTTCTCAATAATAAATAGGCCTTCGAGCCTCATTGTAATACAGTTCGGAACAGTTCAGAGGCATGTAGCCGCCACATCTCTTCTCAGAGATAAGCTACCATCGCCCTAGCTGGGTTATTTCTATTTCCAGTTGTAAGCATATTTCAGTATTTTACAGTAATGAAATGAAGTATTATTTCCGCTGCATCTCTTTATTTATGGTTATCGCATCTCTATATTTATGGTTATCTCTATAATCTATTGCATTCCTGTTTAAATCCGGATCACCCTCCTTGATCCTAAAGAGTTTTCCGCATTCTCATATTTTTGAGCATATGTCATTTTCGGGCACAACAGTTGTTGTCCTTCATGCAAAGGGAATGTTATCTTGCTTCAAGGGAATTGTGCGCGTATGAGTGGTTGTCATCACATAGACATGTTTCACACTCACCTCATGCATTCACGTCATGAAGATTGTTGCATCAAGTAAAGTATGTATTATGTATTCTGGATGGTCTACGTCTCCGTGTGCAGTCACAGTCGAGTCCTATCAATGTTTGCATATGTTTCATTGCTCTCACACTTAGCCATTTTCCCAAGCAACCTAGACTCATCCAGCTTCCTAGAACTATGCGCTTTGTTTTTGCAACCATCAAGCTTACTCCCTTGCCTTTTGAAACCTCGTAGTGCACAAAAACACCAACCTCCCTTGCCTGCTGAAACCTCGCAGCTCGCAGAGGCCCCAACCAACACTGCTCTCCAGAAATGTGCAGAGAAGTCCAATAGCACTACACTCATAAATTGCGCAGAGGTGTCCTCCCGAGACACCTATCTCGCAATAGTGATTTGAGCCTCAAAACTACGCAATGTTGTCCATGTTTTCTTGTCGGCCTTGCACGTAGAAACTACGCGAATGGGCCTCCCAAGGCCTCTTTCCGGTAGCAACCACTATTCGTCAAAATTGTGTAGATATACCTCTTAGTGACTACAGGAAAAGGTGACATGTTGAAATCACTTCCAAGGAGTCAAGGAGAAGGACAAAGGAACCGAGTAATGGAAAAGATCAGGACCACATGCAAACTCCATCGGATGCATGCCCATCTTGAGGGTAAGTATCGAAGGTATGGAACATCTTTCAAAGCACACCTCTTAGTTGAGTTTGCAGGACTGCTTGTCATTATCATATCATCCTGTCCTCAGTAACATGCATGTGCACAAACATGAAAAGTTACTTTATGTGTTGCTTCTACGTGTCATGCTTCTTTTTCACTTGCTCGACCAACTGTTTTCTTATGCATGTTGATTGATATGTCATGCTTGTGACCATGTTTTGGTCGTGCACAAGGTCTTCACTTCGTGTGTACATGTTGTGTTCGCTATGAAAACATCTGTTGCGCTCACACATGAAGTTGTATGCAATGTTGCACAAGCGTTGTCGTGGTCATTCAACGATCTATCAAAAGCGTCATGCTTATCGCTCACATCGTCGGTCAATCATGTTGAACATGTGTGTCTTGATGGTTTGAGTCGTCCTGTCGTGAAGTCATGTGAGTGTGTTTGCAAGATTGCGTATGCACAAATTCACTCACTCACACACTTAGTCATTTTTGTTGAAGTTTTGATGACCAAATCACCCTCTAACAGCTGGACCTCCACCCCACCGTCGACTTGACCAACTGTCACCCAAAATAGCAAAGAATCATCCAACAAGCCATTTCAAGCTGCACTTCTCGCAAGTTGATCAATCGAATCTCCTGTTGGTCAACCAGAGAGTTTGACTGGGTAGTCACCCTAGGACTCACTCCCATAAAAAATTGTGCAGAGGCTACAAATCTCGCCCTTTCCATTGACTGAGAAAATTGCGTAGATAGCCCAGATAGACACCCAGTACCTATCCCTATCTCCCTCAGAAAACTGCATAGTTTTCCCAGCTAGTCACCAGTCAGCCAGCCGGATGCTCACCCAGAAAACTAAACAAATTTCATGAGCAAGCCTCCTATAGCCCAACAGTTCGCTCAGTGCAAAAACTGCGTAGAGATGGTCAGAAGGTTAGACTCCCAGCAACTGCGTAGTTTTTACTACCAGAAGCTCCCAGTAGCCCATTGTCAGTTCCCTCCAGAAACTACGCATTTTTTGCTGCCAAGCTCCCGCAACCTGCCACCTCCTCCCTCCAAAGACTGCACAGATTTTCTTGCCAAGCCTTCCGGCAGCCCGCACTGTTTCTCTCTAGAAATTGCACAGATCTGTCCTCCAGCTGAGCCAAACCCCGCAGACAGTCATTGCTGATCCAAATTGCCCGTCTCCGCCTCCTAGTGACTTCTACACAATTTTCTCCAATAGTGCCCAGAGCCTGCATCCCAGCTCGAAACTTGCCTTGCGCTATTTTGTAACCTTGTCCTATCTCCCGGTCACCTTCATCCGAAAATGATCATGCATCATGGTAGAATAGGAGTTTTATGGATTTGATGTCATCTCGTTGTGAGTAATTGCCGATATAGGTACATGAATAGACATGTCACAACGACAAATGGGATGAACAAGGAGAGTACATGCAAAAGGATGTGTTTTCAAATGGAAAACCAGGTGAACATGTGTTCGCGGACAAATGGATGGATGAACATGCAAGGATGTGTTCACGGATGGACGAATAGGTGAACATGCATTTTCGTGAACGGACGAATGGACGAACACACATTTTTGCGAATAGACGAACATGTAAGCTTGCCAAAGTACAAGCAAGGAGCAACGTGCGAATGCAACATCAAGCGAACCCAATGACCATTGAGGAATCCACACACCTTGCCATGCGGAGGTGAAGCTGTGATACACCAAGAGGAGAATCCAGCACTCAACAAAACTGCAACTCGACATACACACCAATAGCAACATGAACATACCATCACTATCATGTCGAGTCATGTCTTGAGTCATGTCAGCCACATCACTATTGTGGGCCATACTGTTATCAATCAATGTAATGTAACATGGAAGTCCAAGAGACCCACTTGTAATTTGAAGATTCATGTAAGTCAAACAGTCATGAGGCAATTTGAACAATCACAAGGGTCAGTTTCACCCTTGGCTCCTCCCACGTAGCCTTGACAGTCTGTAATATTTTCTTTGAGGAGTAAGTAGTGGCTCCAACACCATTTCCATGGGGTTAGTGATGTATGGTGTATCGATGTGTCTTGGAACTTTCACTTAATTCAGAAGCCTGCTAATAGGCCAACACGTTTTCACACGTGTTGTATTTGTTGTAAGATTTGTCTTGAACACTTGTAATACATGTTGCTTTAACCTGTGTTTAACACTTGAATTCATTTAGTTGTTCTAATACATATATTAATGAAAATGTGTTGTATAATTTGTTAATGCTATCCTGATCGTGTTGGTTACCTCCTAGACATTAGACAAAACCTTTCATGTAAACACGCTATAACGACCATCACGCTCGCGCAGATTTCTCGTTGAGTGTTGTACGCTTTATCTTCCTTTGTGTGTTGTGATTGCTGCATCCGTGTGGATTGCTCCTCCAGAAGCTGCGCACGTCCTGTTGTGTTGAGTGTTCCTAACAAAGTTGGGCTTCCTCCCATCCGACTTGGGACTCACTCCCACCCTCTCTCTCCGCGGTGAAAGAACATTGACACAAGTAACACTATCAATCACTAAGCACGTGAACCTCGCTACTCGAAGACAAAGCAGACCACTCTCACATGTTGACAAGCAAGAGCTAAGGCATATCTTTAAGATAATGGAAACTGGGCCATCATACTGAATGGGACTCCTACACCAAATGGTGTGAGGTCTAGTTGCGACTTCATACCGAGGAGATCTCTTGATGTTGGCGGGTCCAACACCATCAACAATGCCCTAATAATTTTTGGAAGTAAAAAACATATATCCATAGAAGTTCGTCTCTCTATACAATTTTTTTTTTTTTATAAATATTTGTTATACTGCTACACACACATAATTTTTTATTATTAATATTTAAAATGTTACATGTAAAATTCATGTTAAAAAATTAATGAATTACAAATCTCCCTCTAAAAAATCTACTAGTGGAATAAGAATTGTCTTTGTTTATATATAAAATCCATATCAAACATGTCATATATATATATATAGGACATTGAAATATTTTATTTATGATTCACATTTTACACATTAAAATGTTAAGATATGTCATAAGCATATTTGGAAATAAAAAACATATATCCATAAGACTCTCTCTCTTTATATAATTATTTTAGTTATGATAATTTAGTTAGTTTTTATGACTTTTTTAACTTTAGCAACATGATATGTATTATATAACAAGTGTTTTGATGTTTATTATGGATTGATGCATATAGATGTTTACCAACCATTTAATTTATATGACTTTCCTAGTCTTATAATAAAATGACTTTCATCCCAACTACAAATATAATAAACACTTTGTTAAAATTTTAAAATGAGTAGAGTTTGAACATAAATAAAGTTTTATTTATGATAAAACAATGAAACTTAGATCCATCTAAACTTTGGATCTACCAAGCCCCGAGAGGGATCAAATCTCTAAACATGCAAACCTTTTTTTGACTGCAAAACTTAGAAAAAGTTTGCACGTGGAAATATTCAATTATGAGTGACTTTTGGTAGATTAAAAGTTAAGATGGATCTATTAATAAGATGCCCAGTCTTGGCTCGACCATTTTGGGATAAAGGAGGAGATCATCGTACATAATAAGGATAATATTAAAAATACTATTACTTCCAAATTTAAGGATAAACTATGGGATGATAAGGAGCCAGAGGAGAAAATGAAGCTAAGGTATTATAACGAGGTGATCAACCCCTCTTGCTAACTAGAATTATTTGTCCATATTGACTAGTGCTAACAAGAAAATGAACATTTCAAAGATAAGAACTAATTTTCATGAGCTATGAAGTGAAACCGAATGTTGTTCTATTCCCAAAACACCTTGGGATGAAAGAATCTATGACCTTTGTGATACTAAGATGGTTGAAGATGAAAAATAGTTTCTCTTGAATTGCCCGATTCTTACACACATATGTTCTCATTTCCAAAACATTTGCCACACTACCAACCTTTTTGACTTGCTAAGTCAGTGAAACTATAGTGACCTGGGAACTCTTATTTCCCTTCTTTTTTATCCTAGAAATAAAATAGTAAAGAGTCTCAATTAATCTCTTACTTTCTTAAGGTTCGATAGACCACATTGGTCTTAGTGGACATTAATCAACATCATAATATATATAAAATGTTAATTACACCGAAGGTGTTTTTTAAGAAGAGTTCTTCTAACTATTTTCATCGTTTGTCCTCCTCAAATAAGAAACTGATACTTGCATGAAACCAATGGAAAAATTGCTAAATTTCTAATAAATGTTGTTGTATTATGAGCCTGTGACTAAGGACACTATGAACCGACTTGAAAGAAACCAATGGGAAAACTGTTAAATTTCTAATAAATGTTGTAGTATTATGAGCCTGTGACCGATGTCACTATGAACTAGGAAACTAAGAAGGCACATTAATGGTGAATAAGTGGACTAGTATGGTTGGAATGACATAAAGTGGTCTTTCTCATGTATGTTTCATTCAACAAAGATACATCTCTACCTAGAGAGAAAATATGGGAGCTAGCGCTAGGCCTTGAAGCAAGCTATTTGTTTTTCCTCTGGTCTCTGCATTCTCCATGACATTCCAATGGAATTCGTGTTAACCCCTTGAGGATCCCTCCCAAGGAATTTTCTCCTTGAACCTGGGACCAAGGGATTGTCATTGAAGGTTGGGTGATGTAGGTGAAGATCATTTAATGCTTGGTGATTAATCTATATCTAAACCATGGAAGGAGTGCCCCTCGTATTGTTCTAAAGTGCAAAGATCAATGTTTTAATTTAAAAAAAATTGTGATAGAATTGGGGATGGGATAGAGATTGAGAGGGGAGACAATGGCTATTTTTTGGCAAAATACTATGTTTAATACTTAAAATGGTAATCAAGGTAGAGGAGGGAAACGAGTTGAGATTGAAAGAAGCAAAGCCTCATGATGTTTTGGTGACCAGATGGAAGCAGACTTACATGGATGGAATCGTCGAACCTATGGAAAAAAAGCAAAAGACAAGAAAAAAACATTATGCAATGATTCCCTCAATGAGTACTATGCTATTTTTGTAGGTTTTAACCCCGTACAGAAATTACCTGCATACAAATTCTAACTCACAGGAAAAATAAAAATGCGAGAGCATAACACATAAAACACATATACACAGAGATTTCCCACTCGATCCCAAAACCAGGACTACCAGCTTGATTTTTCATTATGTTCCTTTCAATGTTACAATACATATTTATACATGCCGAAGCATCCAATACCATGGACCGAAAAACCATCGCG